>JASXSY010000524.1:0-304902 GCA_034509805.1 Sipha maydis | reverse complement strand
ATTATTTGGGAGTTGCCAAATCAGGTGATGTAAAATCTCCAACATAAATTTTTCTTTTTACATTTTTTGGAGTATCTGAAATAATATAACATAATATAGGTAGTATAAAATATTCTAAATAAAAATAAGTCATATAGAAATTTTACCTAATACTGACATAAGATCACTGTCTCCAATTTTTGTTGGTGTTTTATCTTGAATGCATTTATTATTTATTTTGCAAGGTTCTATAATAATATATTACGCCATTAAAAAAAATAAAAATGTTATTTACAAAATTTTTTTGAAAAACATGCAATAAAATATAGTTTTTACTATAAAATGATATAAAATATAAAATCGCAAGATTATATTTGTCAATATATTAGAGGTTCAGTTTATTAATTAAATATAATTATTGAGAAAGTATAAATAAATTAAAAATTGAGTGTGTCTTGAAGACAAATTCAATAAGTGTTTAAAACTATCAAATCTTCCAACTGTCTGGATCTCTACAAGTTCGAATAATTCACTTGGCAGATGATCTTGAAACAAAGTGTACCCCTAAGATAATACAAACATTCATAATGTTAAATTCTACAAAAGTGTTAGTTACATAAAAATGAATGACCTTTAAAAGATCTAAATGGAGGTTCCTGATGTTGATGATCCTCTTCAAAAATTGATGGTATAGAATTACGTTTTAATGACCTCCTCTTAACACCTTTACCAAAATCAGTTTCAGTAAAGTGAAAAGAACATAATTTTCGGTGTGACTGAATTATATCACCTTCGTTCAATCCACATTTGAAAAGCCAGATCTTCAGCAGTTTTGGATCTTTAGGAAATCTAATTAAATGTTTTTAATTATACCATATTACTAATTTTGCACTATTTAAAACTAAACTAGACTTACCCAAATAAAGATAATCCAGGTGTTGGCGACGTAATCCTACTAATTAGATTAGGTAGGGAATAACTTCGCTTGTATAATAGTTGTAATATAGCACAAACAAAACATAAGAAAAAACACTGAACTTTATTTTGTATGTATTAAAAAAAAAAACAACAATGGACTGTATATAAACATTCTTCATCAAGCGCAAGACGAAAATACACACACGCCGTGCCGCGGTCCGTCCTATTTATTGACGGTCATCGCCGGCCGGGGTTTTTCCTTTCGTGCGTTCTAGAATATTCCAGAACATAGAATGTTCTAGAACCGCACGGCTATTTTCAGGCGATGTTGTCAACATCCTCCCGCCTTTGAAAGAGATGTCTTTCAAAATACAAAATCGGACGCAAATTTCTTACAAAATAAAAATAAAAAATGTCAAAATAAATGATAGCCTCCTCTCTTTTTTTTAATATTAACATGGTATTAGAATAATAAAAAACAACAAAATACATAACTGTTGAGAGAATTACCTTCTCTCTTATGGGGTCACTGGTAGCTTTACCAGCTTAACCACTGGTCTCTTTATAATTCCGTCCGCAGTCTTTACTGTGGCAACACGGACTATTTGATCGGCCCCTGGATGCACCTCGATAACACGTCCAAGCTGCCAAGCCATAGGTGAACTATTGGGTGAATTAATTGTGACCAAATCTCCAACTTCTAACGATGGATTGGGAACATACCACTTCTGACGACCATGTAATGTGTGCAGGTACTCCCGCGTCCATCTCTTCCAGAATGATTGATGGGCTTGCTGTATAAGTTGCCATCTCCGAAGACGATTTACCGGGGTAAGAGTTATATCTGGTTCTGGTAACGCCATAATAGGTTGACCAATCAAAAAATGACCTGGGGTAAGAGCACTAAGGTCACTTGGATCACTAGAAATCGCGGTCAGTGGTCGCGAGTTTAAGATCCCTTCAATTCGGATAACGAGTGTGCAGAACTCTTCCATTGTAAAGACTTGAGAGCCTATAACCTTACGCAAATGGGTCTTGGCGCTTTTGATGGCCGCCTCCCACAATCCCCCCAAGTGCGGAGCTGCTGGTGGGTTAAATTTCCAACGACAAGGTATTCGAGACTGGAGACGGTTCTGTAAATCTGCTTCGTGAAATAATGACTTCAATTGTCGCGCAGCTCCGACGTAATTAGTACCGCAATCCGAGTGTATTTCATTGGGGATACCACGACGGGCGATGAATCTATCAAAAGCGGCGAGGAAGGTTTCAGATGAAAGGTCGGATACAACCTCTAAGTGTACCGCCTTTGTGGACATACATATAAATAAGGCTAGGTACGCCTTGCTAGTCTTTGTATTTCGAAGTCGACTCTGCTTCACTGTAAATGGGCCACCGTAATCCATTCCCACGAACGCGAATGGACGATTGGCTTGTACTCGAGCTTCTGGCAAATCTGCCATTCGTGGTTGTGGACAAATGGCTCTGTATCGAGTACATGGGATGCACGAATGAATTATCTGACGAGTGATTGACCTACATGACACAATCCAAAATTTTCGTTGAATCATATTCATCACCAACTTAGGACCCGCATGAAGTAGACATAAATGTGTGTGCAAAATGATCAATCTAGTTAAATGTGCCATTTTTGGTAACAATATTGGGTGCTTAGTTTCTTCAGGAAGGGATGAGAATCGCAGCCTCCCGCCGACTCGGATAATCCCCTCTGAATCGAGAAAAGGAGAAAGGTGAGCTAATGCATTGGGTGTTACCGTGGTTGATTTCCGCTTCAATTGTTTTTGTAGTTGGTTCCAATAAACGTTCTGCGTGATTTTAATGGCAATAGTAAGCCCGTTTTCTAACTCCGCATGAGTCAAATTTCCAAGCGTGACCTTCCCTTTGCGACAGCGATTTATGAAACGTATACAATATGCAAGTGTCCGTTGCATTCTTGATATCGATGAAAAACGTTGTATAAAAGTATCCGAATTAAAATTTTCTTGTGAGTGCAATATCCTTTGTATGTTTTTTTTGCCTTCTGGTAATTGCTCTAGCAAGACTTCCGGTAATAATACCTATGGCCACTGATCTTCTGGTAGTCGTAAGAATGACGGACCATTTAAGTGTAAATCACACTGTCTCATCTCATCTGGCATGATTCCACGAGACGCTGGATCTGCCGCATTCTCTTGAGAACTCACATGCGTCCATTCAGCTTGAGGTAGCAATTTCTTGATTTTTTGTACACGATTATTAACAAACATCTTAAATGCTTTGGGTTCAGCTTGTAGCCACGCCAGGACAATTGTGGAATCGGAGAATGCCCGTACACGATTGATATGCACCACGTCTTTGAGAACTGTTAGCGTGCGGGAAAGGACTCTCGATAACAATACAGCTGCACATAGTTCTAGTCTGGGTATGGTCAGTGTGTGGTCTACTAGTGATGACTTTAGTGGAGCCACCTTTGACTTACAAGTCACGAAATGTACCTGGATGTGACCTTGATGATCCAAGACTCGTAAATAAACAGTAGCAGCGTAACCTTTCTGAGAAGCATCGGAAAATCCTATCAATTGTACTTCCACTGCATGCTTAATATTAATGTGTCGGCGAATAATTATATCTTTCACTGAGGGTAGTTTATCCATAAAATTTTCCCACTTACTGGTAATACAGCTTGGCGTTGAAACATCCCACTCTAGTTTTTGAGACCATAGTTGCTGCATGAAGCTCTTGGCCCAGAATGTCGTTGGTCCCAGTGTTCCAACAGGATCATATATTCGTGCAATGGTTGATAGAATCGAACGTTTGGTGGATTGGACTTTAGGTATATCCAGTCGATAACCAAACGTATCTTCTCTGGGATCCCAATATAATCCCAGCACCTTGATGAGATTGCCTTCTGTTGGTTCAAAATATGGATAATTGGCGCGGTCTTCCACCGGTACTGTTGCTAATATGGCAGGACAGTTACTGGCCCATTTTTTGAGTTCGAAGCCGCCCTTTTTCAACATTGCGACAACTTGCCCCTGAAGACGCACTACATCCTCTTCGGTGTCTGCTCCTGCGATGATATCATCGACGTACGTGCTCGTAGCTAGCAGGTGTCTTGCCAATGGAAACTCAGGGCCTTCCTCGTAATCCAATTGTCTTAGACAGCGAATCGCCAAAAATGGAGCCGAACTCATGCCGTAAGTAATTGTGCATAACTCATATTCTTGAACTTCTGCCTCAGGTGACTCACGCCATAGTATGTGTTGAAATACACGGTCGTTTTCTTTAATGTAGATTTGACGGTACATCTTTACTATATCCGCACTGAAAATGAACTTATGAAAACGATTGCGTAGTAAAATTTCTGTGATGTCAGCCTGTAGTTTGGGTCCTGTCAGTAAAGAATCATTCAACGAACGTCCCGATGACGTTTTTGCTGAAGTGTCAAAGACAACACGAATTTTTATTCCCTTGTCGTCGCGCTTCATTACTGCGTGATGTGGAATAAAGTATTCGCCAGGACGCTGAGCTAGTTTCATATGACCTAGTTTGAGATATTCCCGCATAAACTCGTGGTAGGCATGACGTAGTTCAGGATCTTTGCTTAACCGTCGCTCCAAATTAAATAAACGGTTCAATGCCATAGATCGTGATGAACCCAAACCGATTACGTGCGCGTCACATTGTATATCTTCTCGTTTTGAGGATTCATTCGAATATGACTGAACGACATCACGAAATGGTAGTGCCACATGGAAACGCCCTGACTGGTTACGCGAAAACGTTCTAGAAAACCACTTTTCACAGATTTCATCTTCTGTACAAGGTTTCTCCGGATCATTAGGTTCTTCAACTGCCCAAAACTTATTCATCAAATCATCAATTGCTGGTGTTGTACTGATTGATAACGATGTCATTGGGGAGTTAGTCGAGTCGTTCACCGTCCCTACGACAACCCACCCAAGCTGCGTGCTTAGTGCCGACGGTAAACCAGGGCTATGAATAATTTCTGAACGAGTTTGAAGAATAAACGGGTATAAATCACTTCCAATCAACATCTCAATGGGACCTGGAACATCAAAAGTTGGATCGGCAAGTTGGAGGTGTTTATATCGTTCACGCACAAAATCTGGCAATTTTACATTTGGCATAAATGTAGTAATTTTCGGTAGTATTATGACATTATTGGGCCTGGAATTGAGGCACATCCTCAGCGAAAGGAACAAACGTACAGCTGGTTACACCTTTTACTGTTGTCACTGGTTGCTGAGAAAGGCCTACTATGTCTGTTCGTTTTTTAATTCGCGGAAGTCCCATCCTTGTAGCGCACTCCGCAGTTATGGCCGATACTTGAGAACCACTATCCAATAAAACCCGTATGGGCACATATTTCCCTGTGTGATCCTTGATGCGCACAAATGCTGTTGCTAAGACTACTCGCATGTCTGATTGTGCTGTACCGGAAAAACTAGGTGACGAAGAACTGTTTTCATTCATTCCACTATCCGGAGTCATTGGTTTTTCACCAGCCTTGCTCGTGTTCTGGTTATTTACCATAGTATGCTTAGAGTCAACATGTAACAGCGTACTATGTCGTCCATCACATAACCGACATTTATATGTTGATTGACATGCCTTTACTAGGTGGTCGGCACCAAGACATACAAAACATAATTTTTTGTTGGCAACAAGCTCTCGTCGTTCCGTGACTGGCATTTTTTTGAATATAAAACACCGAAATAATGAATGATCACGACTACACTGGGCACACTTGATCCTGGCAGAAGCGGTAGTCGCCAAAGAAGTCTTCACGAACGGCGAGTTGCCCTTGTTCTTTTTACAATTACCGTTACTCACCGACACTGCAGTCATTTCCATCCCAGTATTTTCTAATATCTTACAACGTTGTGCGGAAAAATCTAGTAGTTCATCTAATACTGGTATACTATTTTGCGGTACACTTGCCTCAAATAACCGCCTAGTCTCGGGGTCAACTACACGAGTGCCGATATAAAATAACAAAAAATCCGGCTAAATCGTTAACACCCAACGCCTTGATCGCGGCCACATTTTCACGGAACGTATTAACGAAAGCTGATAATGTAGCAACCGATTCACGTTGTGATCGCGCAAATGAAAATATTTTCTCTAAATGT
This sequence comes from Sipha maydis, assembly GCA_034509805.1. Taxonomy (NCBI): domain Eukaryota; kingdom Metazoa; phylum Arthropoda; class Insecta; order Hemiptera; family Aphididae; genus Sipha; species Sipha maydis. The sequence continues at coordinate 298,852 of JASXSY010000524.1, read as the reverse complement.
GCCGTAGCGAGTAGCCGTTTATTATTGTATCGTTCTGATAGAGCACGCCAAGCAATTTGGTAATTAGATGCGGTTAATGGAACCATTTTTACAATATCCAGAGCCGAACCGGACAAACATGAAATCAAATAATGAAAACGTTCGATATCGCTTATCGATCGGTTTTCATGTACCAATGATATAAACATGTCACGAAACGCGCACCAGCTAATTAAACTACCATAAAATTTTGGAAGCTCGATTTTTGGAAGCGTTGACATACGCGCCGAAAACACATTTTCTTGCTCTGTTCTTTCATCCCGCGTTTTATTTGATACTACATTTAATTGACTGAATATTACCTGGATCTCTCCACAGAGTTGTTCCATTTCTTCTGTTATCTTGCCGTCCTCTCGTGTAAATGATTCATGCTCCTCCAACTCCACCAACGATGATAGCACATTACGTTGTTCAGACATAAACAAGTCCACTGAGCGCTCTAGTGTATTATGACGTGCTAGAAATATCGGCCGCTTTTGTTCATCTACGGCGGCTTCCATTGCCAACTCGTAAATTTTCCGTATTGACTGAAGCGCCGTGTCCCGCGCAACACGGGCTCGTGTCAATTCCCGTCTAATTTGCACTTGTTTTGACGGTGCCATAACGAGCAACTAAACCGATTAAAACAGTAAAAGAAACGAATACCTGGATCCGGCTCGAAGGACCAAATGTTGGCGACGTAATCCTACTAATTAGATTAGGTAGGGAATAACTTCGCTTGTATAATAGTTGTAATAAAGCACAAACAAAACATAAGAAAAAACACTGAACTTTATTTTGTATGTATTAAAAAAAAAAACAACAATGGACTGTATATAAACATTCTTCATCAAGCGCAAGACGAAAATACACACACGCCGTGCCGCGGTCCGTCCTATTTATTGACGGTCATCGCCAGCCGGGGTTTTTCCTTTCGTGCGTTCTAGAATATTCCAGAACATAGAATGTTCTAGAACCGCACGGCTATTTTCAGGTGATGTTGTCAACACCAGGATTTTTATTAACTGACCTTAGGCATAGAACACATGCATTTTTATTCGGCATTATTATTAATTAAAATTTAACACAATTGCCACCTCAAATGAATTATTATTTATAATTATATAGATGTATAATTAATATAAATTAAAAAAACCTTTTGTAATTTTGTATAATAAAAATGTTTTGTAAATTCAATTTTAAGCGGGAAAACAGATTGATATTTGATAAGAAATCGCGCATGCGCTGATATCACGGGTCCCAGTATTATGTTGGCTTCAACTCATTCTATAGGTTTGATATGTGATGACTCCATCCATTGTATATGATCTAAGGGCATTACTATATACATTCTACATACACTGATTAGGCCAACATAACGGAGAGAGAAACGATGGTTCTCACTCGCACAGAAGTTTTCTGTGTGACAAGGAAAGTAAAACTCTTGTAAGAGAGAGAAAATATGAGTATAGATAATTGATAAGATAAGATTTCAAATTTTTTTTGTTGTATCCATTGATATTAACCCTTTCCGTCACCCCATCCTTTACACAGGACACTTGAGTTTCATGGGCTTGGGTCAGTTCTCCTCATTGATAAGAAATAAAAATCAAATTTCCAAATTCATTGATGCCAACGTTGAAAAAAAAAAATTCTCACAACAACAAAATTCCTGAATTTCAAATTTATTTATTTTCAAATTCAAATTTGAAAACCAATATTTTTGAAAAAATTAAAAACAGGTCTGTTGAATTGTTCTATTTATGAATGGTCACAAAATATTATAACTTGAAACTTAATAATTGTAATAAATTACATACGAGGTTAAAATAAATGATTGCCGTCTTCTAAATTTCAAAACCTCTATAAGGAAACAGCAACGGTAATCGAGCAGTCGCGGGGTGTCGCGGCTAATGACAAGTTTTTATTTAAAAGAAAATTGTGGTTTATTGTGAGACTTTGAAGTTATTATTATCTAATTTGGTTTTAAACTATAAAATATTAATTTTTCATTTTTTTCCTAGTAAATCGGGAGTATCAAATCCTAGTGTGTGTACTGAAGCATTTATGGCGATAAAACACTTTTGTAAAGTAACAAGATGTTTCTGTACTTACTTTCTCATCCAGTACTCGTTATTATGGTCGGTTGAGAATGAGTACAATTTGGTCTAGGTTAAAGAGATCTCACCCTCGAACATCTAGTACTCGTTTTCATGGTCACCAAAAGATAATCAAATAAGTTTTAACCAATAGTTAAAGTTTTAAAAATTGATGATATAGTATGTCTAGTATACAATCAGTAAATGTTATACACTATACAGTATGTATATCTAAACTTGCCATAGTCTATATGGATAGTATAGTAATTACCAATTGGTATAAAGATATATTAGAACTAAATTATATTTCATGATTCTTATGTACTTTGTTACGTTTTGGAATCTATGTAACAACTATATAAATGTTGTTTATACATGACACTGTAATAATAACTCTTGAATTTGAGATTTAATTATAAAAAATTTATTTAATAGCACATAACCAAATGTAACATAAATGTCGCAACACGCAGTCGGCAAAAATAAAACAATAAAAATTACTATAAAAGTAATGATATAAAACACAAATAAAAAAGAATGGTTACCATTTTTTAACGTTACATACTACAGTAGAATATTAACAAACTATGTAATACATAAATGATTAAAATATAAATTAAACAACAATTTTATAAATTTACTACTGTTGATCGCCGATATAGCTCCTACAATTTCGGCGGTTGGCTATATCGACTTGCGGCGTTAGGGATTCGGGTCACCAAATGAATACACAATACTTATACATACAATTAGCCACGTATGTGTGTGTACACTCATACAAATATAATAATAATAATATATCAACGTCGTGACGTGATTATATATAATACATAAAAAGGCTCTACCTAGCGGGCGCCCCAATATATATAGATTTAATAATACAATTCCAGACCAATACGATCATACAAAGTATAAATATATAGTTACAATGATTATGATATAATAATCGATAAATTAAGAATGAATACAAATCAATAATGTTACGACCTGACGGCTGACAGCGACATTCGCACGTCTCCACTCCGACGAGCTATAATATATCCTGATTGAATGGCAATAAGTGACGGCAACGGGTGGTACACTTTCCAGGCAGACAGGTCACGGGACAGGAAGCTTCAGGGCTGATGGCGAAAGATGAATTTGAATGACCGTGACTCCAGCACCGCTCACGCGGTACACAACCGTGCGATCTCCGCAGAGAATAATACGTACGGGTATATGTGTATACTAGTCGTATAATATATACAAGATATACTGCGACCGATCACCAGGTGGCACGTGGTAGAAATTATAATAATAAGACACACGTTGGCCAAAATGAGAACCAAGCACGCTGGCGTAACCGGCGGGAGCTGAGGAAAATGGTCCGTCAGTCTCAACCGCGGAAAACAGACAGCGACGGCCGGCGAATCTGCATTAGCTCGCGACGAGTTGTCTACCGATGTAGGAGGGGTAGGGTGCTCGGTGAACTTCAACGCCGACGGCACGATAACACCCGCCGATAATATCGGCGCGACGTGAAGTTGTTCCGATGTTCGAACAACTACAGTAAAAAATTAACAAATAATGATTGAAATATAAATTAAACGACAATTTTATAAATTTACTATACTGTGTTTTGAAATATTAATTGATAAAAAGAAGGATACAAAACCTGAAGTTGGAGACAAATCTATTGATCATCTTCCTAAAAATAATAATAAAATTAGCATTCTATATTATATATACATTAATTTAAGTTAAAGACTTGTATTTCAACAAACCTGTGGATATTGTCCTATTTCACCTTGGACATATCCATCAGCACAGTGTCCAGCTCTTCTCAATAACATTAACAGGTCTCTATCTACATTCAGCTGCTGCACATATTCACAGATTATCCTGGTTGTGTTCACTCATTCAGCTTTTGACAAACCATCCCTAATCTAATGAATTAATTTGTATAACTTTTAAGTTTTTTATTTATCTTCATAGTTATTTTTAAGCAGTATAATTACCCTGAGGTTTCTTCTGGCTTGATCAAATTCGACATAAAACTGATTTTCAATGAAAACCAGCTTTTCTGTAAAAACAACCATGATTAACAATATGAAATTACTTAAAATAAAATTAAAGATATTCCTAATGCGATCATTTTTTTAGATTTCAAACTATTGATTAAAATAAGATGAATATCTTCTATATTATGTCATGTTATACAATTTATAATATAACCTAATAAACAATGACAGCCAAAACACAGGATACACCTACTTCCTCAACATTATTTTCAAAACCAACAGGCAAAATATAGTTATGCTCCATCAAATGGTTTCTAATAGCGATCTGTTCTTCCATATTCATAATTTTTAGACCAGTAGTCAAAACTAAATAACAAGAAATTGTATAAAGGTTTAGATGATTATTAAATATAATCGCTGAAAATGTATATTATATTAGTAGTATTAGTTCTTAAATATAATTAATTAAATATAAATATTTAATTAAGTATTATAATAATCACAAGTGATAGTCTCAAACATTAACCAAAGTGATAATGATTTATAATTTTAAAATTTAATCAGTAAAACCTTTACATGCATTAAATACATAAACACAGGGTTGCTAAATTCTTTGGCGTCAAATTCCTATCAGTAAAAATTTTGATTCCAAACAGTTGGTATATTATTATTAAATGTTCTCTTATCATTTTTATTTCTTATCAATGAGGAGAACTGACCCAAGCCCTGAGTTTCATAAGCTTTACGGAAAAATATTATGATATAACCGTGTTCAGCCATAGTGTACTCTTCAGAGGACAGGTATACATTTCTTATTTTACAAGTTATCTATCATTATGTTTTCTGACAGAATCTTTAATACCAAACTTCATCATTCCGGCACGGGTAAACATGCTATTTTTACTCATTGTGGTTTTATTATTTGTTCTTATCTGGGTTCTTTCTGTGAATTGTTGATTTTATTTATAAATAAAATATGTATTTCTGAATTCAATCAATTAGTCAGATATGAAAAATGTCCATTCTAACGCAAGATATTCTACGTGACATACGTATACTCTGTAGAAGACATTGTGACGCTACGGAATACTGTTTTATTTTTACTAATGTTATAAATATGATTCGTCAAGATCGACATAAATTATTAGACGATGAAATTTTAAATTTACTCGATAATGGAGATGACTCCGATATTGAGGAATTGGCGAACGATGATGATTTGGCTAATAATTTTAGTCATGAAGATCTTAAATTACTCGAAGGTAACTTATTTACTTATGTACTAAATTATTTTATATTTTAGTACATTCTATAATTTTATATTTATATGAGATATAATATTATACTTCACACAACTTTCAATTTAATACTTAATGTTTTTTTTCTCTCAGACTTTTTAAATAATGATGAAGATTTTGATGATGCTATTGATGAAAACATCGAAGTTGAAAATATGGTAGAAAATATAAATATTCAAATTGTTCCTAGTACTTTCACATCATCTACCGAATATTTTACCCAACAAGGTTTGACGGACAAAAAAAAAGTTAAATGGATTCGTGGTGAATATATAACTCCATATTTTAGTATTTTTGAACCACAACCCAATATAACTGTCGACTCTTCTTCTCCACTTAAAATATTTAGTAATTATTTTTCGGATAAATTATTAGAAACCGCAGTTTTTAACACAAATTTATATGTTGTTCGTAATAATATACCAAATTTTCCTCCTACAACAGTAACTGAATTGAAAACGTTTATAGGTATTAATATTTTGATGGGAAATCTTGGTTTACCACGGGTACGTATTTACTGGGAGCCTAAGTTCGCCGTCCCATTAATTTCGGAAAATATGACCTCAAATAGGTTTTTCAAATTGAGGAATAATTTACATTTTAAAGTCGATAAAGATCCGAATACTAATGATAGGTTTTGGAAAGTGAGGCCTTTATATGAAGCTATACAAAAATATTGTGCTAGTTTACAGTTAGAATCAACATTCAGTGTTGATGAACAAATGATCTCGTTTAAGGGACAGTTAAATATTAAACAATATATTAAAAATAAACCAACTAAATGGGGCGTAAAATTATTTTGTATATGTGGTATATCAGGAATGATTTATGATTTTATAATTTATCAAGGATCTACCACGGAGATCAAACCACAATATTCCAAATTTGGACAAAGTGCATCCATAGTAATGCAGTTATCCGAAAGAATCAATGTACCTAATTGCACATTATTTTTCGATAACTATTTCAGTACATTTTGGCTGTTTGAATGGTTGAAAAATCGAAATATTTATGCTGCCGGTACAATTAGAGTTGACAGGTTTATGAAACCTCCATTCACTAACGACAAAGAAATTAAAAAGCACCACAGTAGAGGCTTCATAGAAAATTTAATTTGTAATACATCTGGAGTAGTGTTAACAAAATGGTATGATAGTTCAAGTGTAGTACTGGCTTCAAACTTTTGTGGTATAGGACAAGTTGACCAATGTCGTCGTTACGACAAAAAAAATAAAAATTACATAGACGTTCAAAGACCAGAAGTAGTAAAACGTTATAATGAAGGAATGGGAGGAGTAGATAAATTTGATCACTTACTATCGTTATATAGAATTTTTATAAGGTCGAGAAAGTGGGCATTACTACTTATAACGCATGGAATTGATATGGCTGCAGTTAATTCGTGGATCGAGTATAAGAAAGAAGCAACATTTTTAGGACTTCAGGAAAAAAAAATTCTTGATCTTATACACTTTCGACAGTACCTGGCTGAAGCATTAATATTATCAGGTAAACCAGTTACAAAAAAAAGAGGTCGTCCTAGTAATAGTTCGTCTACATCCACTTCATCAGCACCAAAAACTAAACAGCTACGACCAATCAATGATGTACAATTTGATAATATAGGACACACACCAATATTTCTGGATAAGAAAGAAGCTGGAAGATGCAAGAATTTGGGTTGTAAATCAAAAACGTACATAAGCTGTAAAAAATGTAACGTCAACCTATGCATAGCACGGAATAAAAATTGTTTCGAGTCATTTCATACTAAATAAAATAAAGTTTTAAATATAATTTTAATTTTTACTTTTATCCATGTTGTCATTATTATATTATCTTCATTCCAAACATTGTTAAGTAATAATTTAAACATTTTCTTAATAAAATATTCCTAAATAATTTTAATTATTTAAAGTATGTCGTATTTTTTACTATTTAACTTAGATGCCTTTAAGTCACCTTGTCCTGTTGAGAGGACATATTATATCTCGAGATCAGGCTGTCCAATCAATTTGGGACCAACTTTAAAAATTTTTAAAAATTAAGATTAATTTAAAAAAGTTGAAAAAAATTTTTTTTTTTTTAAAATAAAAATGTATGACGGAAAGGGTTAAACTAATTTCATCATTAATCAATATCATTTTATTTTAAATATTACTTATATTTTTATATAAACTTATTTATTAGTTGTATTTTAATTTAAAAGTAATATTATAATAAATTATAAAAATGGTTGTCAAATATTTGATATGTAATCAAAGTGACTAAACGACTAAAAATGATCAATGTAAAATCAGCTTTCATTGGTAAGTACTTTTATTGTTAAAATAGTTTATTTTTAGTTGTCATCACCTTTTTGTTATAAATATGGTTAAAAGAATATTTTTAATAGTAATTATTACTGTTATTAGTTTTTATGCATTATTATAATAACTATTGGAAAAAAAAATATGTATATTTTTCAAGTTTCCCAGTAAATCCTGATTTACGAAAAAAATGGATTGAGAAATGTGATCTTGAAGATACAGTTATAAAAAGATCCCATAAAATATGTTCGATACATTTTAGCGAAGATTCATATCTACCACTGTTTCCAAAATCTAAAGGTTTAAAACCAGCTGCTGTTCCATCATTATTTATGAATTCTAGGTAATATAATAATTATTTTTCATATAAACTAGATATAGTTTTAATTATGATAATTCATTTTTTACTAATTTAAATGTATATAGTTCAATATCCGTCAACAAATCAAACACTGCAACATTAAGCCTACCTGAATTTTCAATATCCCCCAACGATTCATACACTACAACATTAAGCTCTCCTATATTTTCAAATAATATCTCTACATCTATTAAAATAGTTCATAATTCATCAACTTCATCATTTAATACAATATACAGTTCGGCTGATGAATCTGAATTTTTGAGGCATGGTATATTATATTATGTACTTTATTTTTAAATAAAAAGATCATCTTTAATTTTAGTTTTTGTACGCCATCAATCAGAAAAAAATTAAATTTTCATCCTCAGTATATTGGTGATTGTACTGAAGATCATTTTAGTACACCTAAAAGAAGGAAGAAAAATGTAATATTTGTTAAAAATCAATATTTACTTCAAACAAAAAAAATAAAATACTTAAAACAACAAAATAGGAATTTGAAAAAAAAGTGCTTTCATTACAATCACTATTAAATGAACTGCAACAAAAAAGTTTGATTTCTGAACATGCTGTTGAAATATTGATGGTAATTTTTTATAATTAATATGTAATTTATTATTTATTATTATGATGTAATTACCTATTATCTATTGTATACCATTTCCATATAACATAAACTTAAAGCAGATTATTGACAGAGATGTTGCATGATTGTGTTATAATTTATAAATGTTGTTATAATTACATAAACCTTATATGGATTAATATAAATATTTGTGTTCAATATTGTAATAAAACATTTTGTTTTTACTTTGTAATATTGCACCTGTTTTTTGTTTAATAATAAAGTTGACTATAATATTAACCTTTTATTTCAATACAAAAAAATAAAATATATAAAAATTTATGAATTTAATGTATTTTATTGTCTTAAAGAAATATAATAATCTAATTTATATATAATTTGTATTATTTGCATGTATTAATAGTTTAATGTTGCATGCAATTGTTATTTGTAGTAAATATAAATTTACTCAAATGTCTAACAAGTTCTTTTAATCTTTCAATTTTAAATAGATTTATCATGAATAATGAAGAAAAGTGTAGTTTTTATTAAAGTTAATGAATTGAATGGATTAATTGGATGGATTATTATTATAATGTCAAGTTCCACTAAGAAAGGATTTTTCAAAATTTTGACTTTAAAGGGTTGAAATCGGTAAAAATTAATTGAAAGTAAAAATCAAAAATTAAATAAAAAGTGAAAATCATAATTTCATATTATGTTATCTCAAATATTTTGTTCTCTATCACCTTTGATATTAAACTGTTTTTAATTAAACAGATGTTTAATATCTATGACAATTTTATCAATTATGACATCTAGCGGTTAATAATAGTACCAATTATGTTAGCTTACAGATTTTTGTGTTATGCCGCATCCATTAGTTTAATATCAATGGTTTAATACACAATAAATTTATTATGTGATAAATTCACCTCCAGAGATTATGAAATATTAAAATATGAATATTATTAATATTATTTATTATACTATTTAATATAATTGTTTATTTATTAAAAATGTTATCCATAATTTTCAAAATTTAACACTTATTTCAAGTATCAAGATTGTCGTTCTATATTTTATTTATTATTTATAATATCAAACAGGTTTTAATAAAATAAATTAAAACTTGTTTGAAAGACTGTTTTAATTAATATTGCAAAATAGTAATAGACCATTAACCATTCTTAAATGATGTTAAAGGTTGAATATATTGTATACAATATTTTAGATTCTGATTGGTTGATTATTCAACTATACACTTTCCACTGATTGACATAAAATAAAGGTGCAGACCTCTGTTATAGAGCTATAACATTTTATAATATTTAATAAATAGCTATATATTATCTCATGAAAGTATAACTTATATTATTTAATAATCTTAATTATTACCAAGATTAGAGTCTTATCATGAACAATGAATCATTTTTATGATTTCCCATTTCTAGGGATTTCCTACTTGGGATTTTAGATGTTGGATTAAAAAGGAATCTTAACAATACTTGTTCTAATTACTAACAGAGAGTTCTTTTATAATAATTAAACAATTAAATACTACATTATTACATTTATATATTTAAAGTTTACATATATTTTTTTTATTTACCTAAGTGAATTTTGTACATTTTGGGTTGCCATACAATTGAATATTTAAAAGTAAGTTAAATACATTAGAGTAAAAATATGTAAATGAGTAAAACAAAATTTAAATTTTACTAGGTTTTATCAAACATGTCTGAAAATAAAGTAACATGCACTGTGTGTGGAAATTCATTTAAGTTTTTAAAAAATCTTAGAGCTCATATTAAAATAAAATATCCTTTGACTAATATTGACAGTATAGCACCAACCAAAAAAATTAAAAACAAGGAATTATATGTGTTCTCCTGTAACGAATGTGACAAATCATTTTGCCATTTAAAAAATCTCATTGAACATAAAGCAATTGCTCATTCAATTGAGATTATTAAACCTGATTTGTATCCCATAGAATGTTTCTAATTTGAAAATATTGAAAGTTTTAACTTATGGAAAAATGAAATTGAACACAAAACCAAATCGTGTTACATAAAAAATTGTGGATCTATTGATAATGATCATAGTAATAAGAAATTTATATACTATAAATGCCATAGAAGTGGAAATTATATTTCAAAAGACACAGGTCTGAGACATTTAAAAACACAAGGGTCAAATAAAATTAATGTCCATCTCGTATTGATGTTACAATATGCAAACTGAGTAATCAATGCAAAGTTAAGTTTATAGCAAATCATATTGGCCATGATAATGATTTAGGCCATTTACCATTAAGAGGACGCAACACACTAAGTGAAACGTATACAACGGCCGAGAGAACGCGCTGTTAAGTGTTTTCGCGATCCGCAAGCGCGCGGCGTTTAAGTCACGCCCACTACCGCAGTCGGCGGCACCGCTCATTTAGCGCGTCTCGGGGGCGCCGATTATTATTTCATAAACCATTGACCGTGACAGATCGCGCCAATATTAAATTCCCATACGTAAACGCCGCGGTATTATTTTTAATATCCGCGCGTCCCCATTTGAACTATTTTTTTTAGAAGTTACTGCTTACCTAAATATATGTAGCAATATATAGATAGTAAAAACGGTAATACAACATAGCTTGATTTTTATTTATTGAATTATTACTTAATATTCAAATATAATCATTAATACCTATAGGCATGTCTACGGGTCGTGCCTGTTTATCAATGTAAATATTTAGCGTATTATATTATAATCTGGCGCAAAAAGCCCAAATTCAATGGCATATCTACGGGGGCATTAGATATTAGTATTATATTAGTTTTATATTGAGTACCTAATGAGTATATTTTAAATGTTAACGTCATAATTGTGTGCCTCAAAATGTGATGAGTGATGACAGACACAAAAAAACACAACACTGTAAAATCAATATACATATATCGCTCTGCTCAGAATCTAAAAGAAAAAACGGAGATTTTTATGGAAGGCAAATTTTAGAACAAAAAAGATAGCTGTAAATACTTTTCACAAATACATTTTCACCAAATTTTTATATTGGCATCATCAACAATTATACCATGTATAGATGTGTATATATACATGGTATAATTGTTGAAAGATTTTTTTTTAGAGCTTATTATTATTATTATTTGAACCTTCGTCTATAACGGATCGCGCGTAAATATACACGTAAATGGGTAAATGCAGCTGTAATATTTTTAATATCCGAGGATACATAACCAATTTGTATTTATTACATTATTAGATACTTACTTTGTAAAATATATATAATACAGTGAATAATGCTAAATTTATAACAATAACCTAAATTAATATTACCTAAATATTAGTTTTATAGTAAGTAGGTAAATATACTGCGTACATTTTACGTTATACTTTTGTACGTGTAAAGGTACGGTTTCCCTTGCGCGATTGCGAACGCGAACCGCGAACGCGATCGGCGAACGCGATCGACGAACTAAGATCGCGTTCGCATCGTCTTGGTTTATTCTGAACGATTTTACGTCGCGATCGAGAGTAATTTATCTCATCATTCAGTCGTACTTAATATTTTGATGTGTGAAGTACTCTAGTGAACGGTGTAAACGAACATACTGTGAATTTTTAAATTATAATGGATACATCTGACGACGTAAATATATTGAAAATTCTCTTTGAAGAAGAAGATGATGATGACGTTTTGCTCTTGTATTTGTCAGAAGAAAAAAGAAAAGGCCATGATCAATTATTTACAAAGAGAAGTACGGAAGGTTATTATGAAATACTAATCAATTGGCGGATTTTTAGCAACACATTCAACCAGAGCTTCATCTTCTACTTTGCTAAATTTGGTCATTAGAGCACTCATTGTTGAAAGACACGACCAACGTCAACCAGCAGTCAATCATAAATGAATGTCATATCATAATTGTCTTTCAAAATAACAAATTAATCGCGACGCGAACGCGATTTGACTGCTCTTGAAGCAGTCACTTCGCGTTCGCGCCGCGATCAAATTTAGATCGCCGACCGCGATCGCGCAAGGAAAACCAACTGTATTTAATTTACATTGTATCAGTAAACGCGCGATCTTAGATCGGATCGCGTTCGCGGTTCGCGTTCGCAATCGCGCAAGGGAAACCGTACCTTAATGCTACCACTTACATATTTTGTAGGTAATTCAAAGAAAAATAGAATATTGAGCACAATTACCTGTACCTCTTTAAAAACAACCTAAGAATATATAATTTACTCATCTTTATAATCTATTTAATTTAATTATACAAAATAGCAAAAAAAAATTATTTCTTATTTATTTTTTTAGTCATTTCATCTTGAATTCTTTTAGGTTCAAATATATCTGATTTTAACAACCTTTTTCCAAATTTGGGGTCAATAATTTCTGGAAGAAGACAATCTAAATAAAACCTAAAAAAAAATATGATTTTATTAACAGTTAACACATTAGTTATTTTTAAATGTTGTTAAACTTATATACTTACAACTTTAGTTGGTTTTCCATTTTATTATTCCAAAATAATTTATCATATTTTATATTCAAAATGTGAGTTCACGATTCATTATGAATGATAAAATAACATACATTTCTATTTGTTATTCTTAGCTGACCTTGTACTTGAAAATAGTATAAGCTTTGAGTTTTTAATTTAATGTCATAATTTTCTAAGTACAAGTATTGAATCTAAAATATTTTTACAGTCGAAACAAATAAATGAGTTAAAATAGTAGTTATAGTAAGAGTATTTTTAGGTACTTCTATAAGTGTCTATAATACACATCTAATCTATAAATTGTGTATTATAATTTCTGATACATGTACCTTTTTATCTACAATAGCGTCTCGAATATGTAAATAGTCTTTAACAGAATATGGGCACTTAATTTCAATTATGGCATTATCACCAATTCAAATTTAACAAATCCATTGTTCCTATCCTATGAACGAGTCGCACTCCACCCCCAACTGTACAGCAGAGCGAAGCCCATCCGGTTCTTTTTTTTTTTTTGTGTTAAAATTAGTTTACAGTTACGTTTTAAATAGAATAAACTTTGATCGTAATCTAAACTAATTAACAGCAATAAAGATTTAGATCTAAATAATTTTTATCAATTTAAATTTAATAAAACTTATTATAATTAAATCATTAGTTATTCTACGATTTTATGTTTACCTAATTTGAATTTTTCATTTAGTTTTTTTCAAAAATACTTTATTCTGTCTTGTATCATTTATAAATTTCTTGGTTTTATAGTATTTATATTGAACGTATAAATATTTGAAAAATCACAAAATAATCATAATATTTTAAAAAAAATGGAAACATACCTAACCATGAATAAATTATATGTTATTTGTGTGTTTTGATAATAATTATTTTTAATTTGTGTTCTTAAATGATTTAATTTACATTTCATTATAATAAAAGAGCAAAAATCGTTTGAGGCTAAGCCGTTATTTAACATGGTTTTGTAAAAATTTAAATTTCAAACACTCATAAAATTTTTTTGTCTGAATGCGGTAGAGTTTTTTTTACAGATAATTGAAGAAAAACTAATGAAAAACCTTTTACCAAATTTTCAAAACTTAGTTATAAAAGAAAAAAATTTTACGATTTTTCAACCACAAAATTATTTGCAAATTTTCGCAATTTTTACATATTTCGTATAAATTGGAACTTTGAGCACTTATAAAAAAAAATTGTGACCTACTATTTTGGATTTTTTTTTATCAGTTAAGGAACAACTTAAAAGAAACCTTGTATTATATTTTCAAGATTTTCTGGCCGGTCAAAAAAATTTTATCGTTATTTTAAAAAAATACTTAAAAAAAATTGAAAATTTAAATTGTCTATAAATAGCCAAATAAAAGTCAAAATACTTAACTTAAAATATAAAATCTTAATATAATAACTTAAATTAAAATTTAACGGTGTATAGAGAACGCTAATCTAAACATTTGGTTAACAAAATATTGAAAATTTTTTACTTTTGACCCCCCAGAGTACCAACTAGAGTCACTTTCCTTTCAGAAAAGTTGCTACATAAGGAAATCGAAGCATTTTTACTTCCCCAAATCGTGTCGACAGACACAAAATAAATAAATAAATAAAAAAAAAAATAAAAACACACATCATTGTAAAATCAAAACATTCTTCACTCCGTTCAGAATCTAAAATACACTACAGCAAACAAAATAATATGATATATTTTAGAGTTTTGATTATCAGAACACTGTCACAGTGTTTTATACATTTATACCAGTATACAACGCGGTCAGTAATGAAGTTTTCTCGTGTTGTTATTACACTTAGAATCGTTTGCGTGGTTATTTAAAATTGAAATAGTATTTTACATCTAATACATCTAATAATTATTATAGTAATCTTACTCTGAGAAAGTATCCTGCAATAGTTTATCATTTGAGTCATACGTCACAGTAATATTAGGTTGAGACTCAACAGTTTCTTTTGTCTCGATACTAGTCGATATTGATTTTCTATAAATTATTTTAAAAAAAAAATGTATAAATTATATATTTTGTAAAATGTCTAAAATTTAAATTGTAACAAAGTTCAATTAGGAAATGAAAGAGATTACTTACAATTTATTCTTTTTATATATTTCATACGTTGACGTAAAGCTTTATTTCCGACTGCCCTTTTTTTTGTACGGAATTTTTTGGGTGACATTTTAATATTTATCACAAAATATACTTATACTATCACACTTATAAAACAAACAATAACAATAGGACACTGTTGGCTGTTGAAGCATAAGTGATTGACAAATAACAATTTACATTTGCTATTGCATTCGTTTAGGTAGGTCAGTATTAAAATATAATAGAGCTTTGTGTATTTTAGTCTCAGTATTATTAGATTAATTCTAACAATAATCTTACAAGAATCATATAATGCATCAGTCGTGTGTTCTACTATTGTAGTACAGTGATAATCAATTTAATTTTAGATGGTTTTGGTCTTCCAAAAGTTTTGGAATTATCTAATGACAACGATAAACTAAATACCTACATTATATGATTGAAAACCGTAATGATTTCGGAGTTTATCTTTCAGCGTAGTTCCGTATATTGAGCAAACAAATTTTATGTTATACTATTGTTGTTTACGCGACGACTCGGGTAAGTAATTTTTATACTCCATCTCTATATACTATATGTCTATATATCAATATACAATATACTGATGATGACTATGAAGGTGAGTCCACTTCTGGTGATGATAATATAGGGTCAATTGTACAAAACAAATATTTGATCGGGAAAGATCAAACAAAGTGGAAAAAAAATGTTTCTCCACAAAATAATCGAACACGGTATCATAATATAATAACACATTTACCGGGGCCTAAATCAAACGCTAAAAATAAAAAATCACATATGGAATGTTTTCCTCCTTTCTTTGATGATTCAATAATCATTTCAGATCAAATAATTAATTTATGTTGCAATAACAAATTATAAATGACAACAATATTGTGATTGTTCTACAAATGTAGACGCGCGATTAATTGTGTGACAACGCGACTGATACAGTATAATGAAACAGTATAGACTGGTCAGACAGATACAATAGATATTTGTTGGGGTAAATATAATTATTTATATCATGTTATAATCATATTAAATATATAGGTATATATTAATTAATCAAATCCAGTATTGAGAAGATAAGAGTCATTATAATATTACTAATAATGTAGACAATATTATAGACATAGACATACAGTGTGCGTCCTCCGACGTATTATATACTGGCACAAATTAAATTGTTTCATATCGAAAATTCGAAACTATAAACTATTCCTGGAAATTCTTTCGGGAGCGGTGAATGCCGATAACGAGTAACGACAACCACAGCGCGCTGTGCGGCCCAGATACGGGAAAATAATAATAAATATAATTTCATTTCGTGGTGGGGGAAATCGTATTCGCCGTTCCAACGACCGTTGTAGGCAGCAGCACATTACGGCCAAAAATATTTAACAAAATTGTAATTTTTACGTAAAAACCGTTTCGCGCGGGAAAGAACCGAGAAGGCTACAGTCATAACTAAGTAACGAAATTTTCACACTACAAAAAAGAGAACTTTGTCTGTGCAACAACGATTTTTATTTTTCGATATCACTTTTACAACTAAAGTTATTCAAGTTTGAAAAACACAAAAATAATGATTTTTAAAATAATAAG
Source organism: Sipha maydis (assembly GCA_034509805.1). NCBI lineage: Eukaryota > Metazoa > Arthropoda > Insecta > Hemiptera > Aphididae > Sipha > Sipha maydis. Next base: position 281,954 of record JASXSY010000524.1, on the reverse strand, counting down.
AACTTTCTATGAATTCACTTTAATTTAACAACACTCTTAGTACTTGACGATATGAGAGAAGGATTTCTATGTGCTTTTATGATTAGTAATCGTATTGATGAGGCAGCACTGACAATATTTTATTCTAAAATAAAATCATTAACAGGACAGTTACAGCCCAATGTATTCATGTCCGATATGGTTGAAAGTTTTTTCAATTAATGGATTGTTGAAATGAAACGTCCAAAATATAGATTATACTCAGGGATGGGCAGTAATCAGTTACATGTATCAAAGTTACGTTACAAAGATATTTGTACTTGTGTAAATTAAATCATATATATAAATAGTAAACATTCAATAGGTATTTACCATTTTGTTTATTTTCATGTAACTTTTCAATATACTGAGGAGGTTCTAAATTTATAGCTGTTTTTTTTTCCTTTTTGAATTTTCAATATTAGATAGGTCACTTGTATCCTCTGCTAATTTAACTTTTTCTCGAGCTTCGTGTAATGTTTCTATTAAGTAAATAATTAGTAAAAAATAAAACAATCTACCTATTAATAAAATATTTACCAATTCTTTTTTTTAAAACTCTTGATTTAAAATAATTAAAATCAAATTTATTCGGAATGGTCCTACGTTGTATATGCTTTTTAATATCTTTTTTTAGCCAGGCGCACATGTTATTTTTCATCCAGTGTGAAGGAACAGCCATCTACAGCATTTTCATCATCAAAATTGATTATGCTCCACATTTTTATTGGCTAATTAAACTAATTTAAATTAATTTAAATTAATAAACAATTTTGATATGCTAGGTATACATAGGTATATAAACAGCGTGTTAAAAATATAACTGATAATTAATTAATGTTATAACTAATTTTTTGTTTTAATCAGTATTATTTTTAATTGATAAGAATGAAAGTTATTACATAGTTATAGTCAATAAAATAATCACCTTTCAGTTTTTCTTTATTTAGTTTTGGATGGAAATTTTCCCCATAATACAGATATTAATTTCAGATGTCTTATAATTTCCACAATATATTAATAGTTAATATTTTTAAAACTCAATTAATAATTAGTAATTACTATTAATTGAAGTTCCAAGTTATTATACAAAAAAGTGTACCTAATTTTATAAAAATAAATTCTTTAGAAGAAATTAACAATTTAAGAATCTATCTTATTTAATAAGATTTATAATATCCTATATTAATTTAAAGAAGTTATACTTAATAATATACAAATTAACATAAAAAAAAAAAAAAAATGAAAACTTTATAACTATAAAACTGTGTGTAGTAAAGGAATAGCTATAAGGTTGCTATTTCTCGGAAATATCATAATATTATTTTTAATATCATTAATGTGCCAGTAATCAAAATTATCCGATAATTTTTGGACTTCATATATATTTAGGAACGATGACCGAATTGGTTGATTGTAAAAATCTTTTTTTTTAATAAATTTCTTTCCTATTAAAACAATCTCTCCAGTTTCTTTTCAATGAGCAATATTCACTAACTTAACAATATCATCATTAATGGTACAAAAATATGACTGCATCAATTTTACTTTTAATCTTGAAGTTGTCTTTAACTAATGTTGTATATTGTGGATTAATTGTGATATGATCTACTAAAGGCCCTCTATTATGAGGCCCTAACGTAATATAGTTTTTTGGTTCTGTCTTAGTAGGCTGGATAACTAAATTACTTCCTTCATAATATCTATTTATAATTTGATGTAATGGCTTGTCTGGCTTTCTTAGCATTGTCTTTAGTACCTTCATGTAGTTTTCAAATGGAAATGCACTGCATAAATCTAATGGTCCGTATCTTTCATAATCGTCAACTAAATGGATTAAGCCATGAATATTACTTGATACCAAATGTTGTCCATATATTTGTTCAAACGATTTTACAAAATATTCCAAAAGATTTCGAGCATATTGGGCAAATTCATTAAGACCTGGTGTTAAAAGTATAGTTATAGCCATACTTAAAGCTTTAAAGTTTTTAAAACAGTGATCACTCAACACTTTATCTAATACTATTGGTCCAATATATAATAAAAAAGACCTAAACTCCGTTGCTTTCCAACGAGCTACTTCAATTAATGTTCTAGGTTTTCTAGAAAACTCACAAACAAAAACTGGTTTTAAATTTATTATCAATTCAGATAATTGATTAATTTTCCATGATGGCAAACGAACATTTAAAGGGTCTTTTATCCATAACATTAGAAGTTTTTTGACTACACCCAAACAGACCAAGTGCATATAATCTAACGAAAAACATTTAACAATATCAAATCTGGGTATTTCTACAAAACAGGAATTATTAGAAAACACATGATGACTAATTTGAGCTCGTTGAACATAATCATGATGTATCCTTTCAGATGGTCGGTTAAATGGTTCAGAATAAGGAAAGCACAACCGGTTTTTAATATATTCCCCTTCAATTTTGCAACGTGTACACGAATAAAATCCATTATGTCCTTTAATTTTTAAAACAAATGATTTTGCCGGAACATCACAACAAACAACATCCAGCACTACTTTATAAAACTTGCCATTTATGTAAATACCATTTAAAATTAATTGTTTAGCTTCAGCGACAAAGTCTTTTAGATATTCATTGCTGTCAATAGGTTTTTGTGTTCCACAATAAACTCCAATAGGAAAAACATGATTTGAAATTGAACGTATGTATGCCAATATAGGCCAAAATTGGGTTGAACTGCTCTTAGAAATAGGTAATCCATCAATACCTACGACTAGTTTAATTTCTTCATTTGAAGAGCTATCTAAAAAATGGCATTTAATACCGTTATCAATACCAAAATGATAGTATGTACCAGGATTGACTTCTATAATACTATTACATTTGTCAGATTTTGATTTTAACAATGTTCTAGCGTCTTTTGGCAAACAAGAAAAACATTTATGTTTTTTTAAAATAGTAATAACTCCAATGAGTGCAGTATGAGTTATGTTATTATTTAAAGCCCACTGTGCTAATTCTGACTCGAATGAATTATTATTTAGCTCTATGTCAACAATTGATACATTTGAATACTGTTGTTCATCAAGTATCTCAGGACTAATAGGATTTTCTTCAATATTTGAACTAAAAGTATGTTGTTTATTTTTTACAAATTCCATTTCATGATAACAACTGTTTGTTATTGGCATGTTTATAACTAAACTACTATCTACTGGTTGAGACTCTAAATCTGATGATAAAATACCTAAGTAAAAAGAGTGAAAAATAAATTTAAATTAATCAGAAATACCTACCTATATATTATTATTAATTATCATATGATAACCTACATTATATATTTAAACAACTGTAGGGTTCTGGAGCAGTATCCAAATTAAAAGTGTCTATCTCTTCTTTAATTTTTCTTCTCTTGGAACGAGAACTTATCTGATGTTTAAACATTTTTTTTATAAACCTATTTTATAACATTGCTTTTAGTACATACCTAATAATTAATTATAAAATTTAAAGGTTATAGAATTCAAACATTTTTCAACTAATTGTTACTTATATAGAATATATACTATCATTGAACATCAAAGAAATACAATAATAAAATAGTTATTAGTTATTACAAATAGGTACCTAATAGTATAATTAAAAAAGAACCGGATGGGCCTCGCTCTGCTGTACAGTTAGGGGTGGAGTGCACCTCGCTTATAGGATAGGTCATTATTATAATGGATTTGTTAAATTTGAATGCAATGATAGATATCATTGTATACGAATAACGATTCTGAACGGAGTTCATATGTAAGTCTAGAATATAATACAATGTTATTTATAAATATTATATAAGTATATTTTATTTTTAAACGAAAAATTTAGAAAAACCGAACATTTAAATTGTCTATAAATAAGTCAAAATATGTCAAAATACTTTGACATTTTAACCATGTATAGAAAACGTCAATATAAAGATTTAATGATAATTTCAAGTTGTTGCGGTTTTTCGTTTTTGAGTTAGGGCATTTTAAAAAAACCGATATCATTTGTCAGTCTAGAACATTCTACATTATATTATATTTTACATGTAATTTTATGTCAATATTCGATGTTCAAACGCTTATAAAAAAAAATTGTGCCTATGGATTTTAATAATTTTTGAATGACATTAAGAACTACTTCTGTGGAATCTTCGATTAAATTTTCAAGTATTTTGTAGAAGCCAAATTTTTTTTATCACCGATTATAAAAATAAAATGTAAAAAAATCGAATATTTTAAATGACTATAAGTGGCTTAAAAATCAATATAATATTTTGAAAAAAATATTGCATAAAAGAAATACCAATCATAACAGCTGGTAGAAATTTCAAAAATCTGCGACTTATACTTTTTGAATTATAACAAATATTTAAAATCGTCTGAGAATAAATCGCTATTTTATGCAATTTCGTAAATATTTAAATTTCAAACAGTCGTACAATTTTTTCCTCTTAGTCCGGTAGAAATTTTTTTAAAGATTTTTGAAGAGTAGCTCATAGATAACCTAGTGTTAAAATTTTGAACCTTAAGTATGAACAAAAAAAATTTTATGAATTTTTATCTACAAAATAACATGCAAATTATCGTGATTTTTACACATTTTATACAAATTTGAGAATTAAGGGCTTATAAAAAAAAATTGAGTTAACCGATCACCGATATTTTTTAGTGACGATAATTTTAACTTATTATAAACCTAGTATAAAATTTTCAAGAGTTTTCGCTCAATCAATTAAATTTTATAGATGTTTAAAAACAAAAATTTAACAAAAATCGAAAATATAAATTGTCTATAAATAAGTCAAAATATGTCAAAATACTTTGAAATCTTAACCATGTATAGAGAACGTCAATATAAAGATTTGGTGAAAATTTCAAGTTGTTGCGGTTTTTCATTTTTGAGTTAGAGCATTTTAAAAAAAACCGATATCTTTGTCAGTCTAGAATATTATACAGTATATTATATTTTACATGTAATTTTTTGTCAATATTCGCTGTTCAAACGCTTATAAAAAAAAATTGTGCCTATGGATTTTAATAATTTTTGAATGACTTTAAGAACTACTTCTGTGGAGTCTTCTATTAAATTTCCAAGTATTTTGTACGAGCCAAATTTTTTTTATCACCGATTATAAAAAAAAAATGTAAAAAAATCGAATATTTTAAATGCCTATAAGTGGCTTAAAAATCAATATAATATTTTGAAAAAAATATGACATAAAGGAAATACCAATCTTAACAGCTGGTAGAAATTTCAAAAATCTGCGACTTATACTTTTTGAATTATAAAAAATATTTAAAATCGTCTGAGAATAAATCGCTATTTTTTGCAATTTCGTAAATATTTAAATTTCAAACAGTCATAAAATTTTTTCCTCTTATTCCGGTAGAAATTTTTTTAAAGATTTTTGAAGAGTAGCTTATAGATAACCTCGTGTTAAAATTTTGAACCTTAAGTATGAACAGAAAAAATTTTATGAATTTTTATCTACAAAATAACTTGCAAATCATCGTGATTTTTACATATTTCGTATAAATTGGAAATTTGAGCACTTATAAAAAAAAATTGTGACTTACGATTTTAGATTTTTTTTTATCAGTTAAGGAACAACTTATAAGAAGCCTTGTATTAAATTTTCAAGATTTTCTAGGCAGCCAAAAAAATTTTATCGTTATTTAAAAAAAAAATACTTAAAAAAATTGAAAATTTCAATTGTCTATAAATAGCTTAATAAAAGTCAAAATACTTTGAAAATTTAATGGTGTATAGAGAACGCTAATCTAAACATTTGGTGAAAATTTCAAGTATTTACATCGATTAGTTTTTGAGTTATAGCAAAATAAAAAATTTGATTATGTCGAAAACTGGTTTTGCGTAAAAACTCCCGTTTTTCCCAAATTTTTTTATGGTTTTTCCCGTCGCATTTAAAAAATATTGGAAATTTTTAACTTTTGACCCCCCAAAGTACCAAATAGATTCACTTTCCTTTCAGAAAAGTTGCTACATAAGGCAATCGAAGCATTTTAACTGCCCCAAAACGTGTCGACAGACACAAAAAAAAAAAAAAAAAAAAACACACATCATTGTAAAATCAATACATTCTTCACTCCGTTCAGAATCTAAAACTGTAAAAATAAGAAATAGGTAAGTAGAATAAACCCAAAAAATGCATCATTTTTAGTTTAAGTAGGTAATGAAAAACCATAATTGAACAGTGAATAACTAGAGATTATAAATGCCTACCATTTATCATTTAATAATAACATATTTTAGAAATACCTAGGTGAATATTTCTCTTATTAAATTTGTAGAGAAATTAAATTAGAACTACAGCCAAAAAATGTAAACTAACACACTGATACAGCTATTAGTCGCATACCATTATTTTCGTGTGGTTATACAAAATTTTAAAATATTTAGGTAACACTCTAACATGCAAAACGAATATTTTATATTATAGCTTACCTTAGATCTCGATCAAGTTGAAACACAAAACTATAACACTATAGTGTCAAAGACGAGTAAGAATTTGAAAGTATTACGCGTACACACTACACTGTACACTTTAATAAGTATAATAATATTACTATTGTATAATCGTAGTGTCGTACTATAGTGTCCGTACGCGAGAGGTAAGCGACTGTGATTGTAAATTGGCCAACAGAATCAAGTATTTTAGTGCGACTTGTCAATTGACACAGGCACACTACACACAGCGGCACCAGAAATACAAATACACATAATGTTTATAAGAATTAAGAGTCCGTTACTGGAAATATATTTATTTATAGAATAATAACAATAGGGTAACTACGTACTACATGAGTTGGAGAGACGAGCGACACGCGATTAGCCCGCACGTACGCCAAGATAGATAAGTGCCAACATCATGAATAATATAAATTATAAATGCTGATAAGTGTGTAACGTGCCTCGAGTGGTTTGAGGACGCTACGATAATGTTATGATTGAATAGTACTTCTAAGTGTTTTAATATAAGTTCAATAATTTAAACTTGAAAGAATAGAGTATGATAATTTTATTTTACACTTAGAAAAATCAGCAAAGTAATAACAAAGTAAATATGACTGTCGTAAGCGGAGTGTTTATACTTGATGGCTGGATACGTCTGTCGTTGGTGGTGCAACGGTGCCTTTATATACTCTGTTTGGTGTTGTTTTCGCCACTTGGTTTCCCTTGGCCTTTGATCGTAAAATTCGACGAAATGTTTTTTCTTTTACAGTTGTTCATGGTCACAGGATGTGAATTGCACCGTTTATGACCTGCGCGTGGCTTACTCACAATTATGAATGCGATAGCTATTTATATAATTTATAAATGTGCATTTTTATCATCGTACGACTCGAGAATATGCATATCATTATTTGTTAGTAATTACATCACAACCATATTACATATAATGGTGCATGTTACAAGTGGTTAATGTTTATAGATTTATTCGTGCACATTTGACAACAATTTTTAAAATTAATATGCCTATTAAATAGCTAGGTACACTCTTATTCATCTGTATAGTATTATTTATTATTATATCTAATCTATATTTTAAAAGCGGCGTATTACATATTATAATAAATTATGTAATTTTGGTGTATTTATGTATTTTAGACTTTAATTTATAGTGATATATTTTATGTGTATTGACTTATTAATAAGTACAATTGAATTATTTAATATTTAAGAATTTATAAGTACCTACTGTATAAAGTACTATAGAGTATGGACTGTATAGTGTATTGTATACAGTGCCGGTCCTGTAATTTTCGAGGACCTGGGCGAAATATATTTCATGAGGGCGTGAGGTCCTTGTGCATAGAATATATATAACAATTAATCTCAAAGTTCTCATGATACTTGAAAATTAATCCCCCCTCACAAAAAAAACATGAATTTTTAGTTTATGTAAATTATAATAAGAAATTTAAATTTTATGAGAAATACTAATATATTATAGTGATGATAAGAAATAGCAATAGCAGCTATAATAGCACTGTAAAATATAATTTTACTTTAGCAATCGCAGACTGCTATTTATTGTAAATAATAGCAGTGATTGCTAAAATGTATGTAGTACATTCAGTTTCTTGTGTTTTCCTACACTGTAATTAGCAGTAGCAGACCAGCAGAGCTGTAATAAATAGTTAGCATTAGCATTAGCATTAGCATTTAGCAGTATAGCAACATTAGCAACCATACGGCGGCGTCATCATGCGCATTGCGCGCGCATACATATTACTATGTATCTTAGATAATACACACTATTATCTAAGCTATGTATATTATTATCAGCAAACAGCAATACCTATTGGCTATTACCTAATCAGGACTAGATAGGAGTACCGTAGTACCTACTATAGTTTTATATAATCTGTGTGACTGTGTCCTGTGACAGCATGGTTTAAGTCATTTGAGATAATTATATAGTAATTAGTAATAAACATCAATACAATACATTATACTCAATACTCATTATCACAGTTGGACTGATTATTGATGTGAATAATAAATAATACACCTACATGACAAATAAAATAAAATACAAAGTACACCTAAAATTGTAATTAAGTACCTATTAAATGATCAAACAAAATACTGTAAACAAATTTCAACTTAATCATAGAATCTTAAATAATATACAATTGTATTAAACAATATATTCTTTATGTGTTTTGATTTAAAAAAAGTAGCATTTCTACTTTATTGCTGCTAAGTCTACTTCGACGGTCACTGATAAGTAACCCAGCTTTTGAAAACACGCGTTCACAGGGCACTGATGTACCAAGGCAGCAAAGTGTTTTTCTGGCAAGTTGACTCAAATATGGATAATTATACTTGTTATCCTTCCACCATTTTAATGCATCAGTATTGCGGTTCTGTATGGCATCTTCTAAGTACCTCTGTACCTCTATAATAGATCTAGAGGTGTTGGTTCCTGTAGGTTGAACTTGGGCCACTTTTGAGTCAATCGAACTCCAAATTGAAAAACCTTTTTCATTTTCTGTTGATGTAGCGGTAGATGTAGGTTGCACTTCATTGTCTGTCCTGTTATCTGATATTATTGATGCAGTTTTTTCTATAATGTCACTTTTAATTGTTTGCAGGAGATTTCCAGTGAACGGGATATTTTTAAAACGCGGATCGAGGAATGTACAGTGGGCCAAAGTCTTACTACTAATAATGCAACCCCAACAATCTCTATCATGCATTCCAGATAATAATTTGTCTACAACTTTGTTTACTCTTGGATGGTAATTTTCTTTTTGGAGTTGGTTGCATACATTTTTAAGCCCTTCTGATAATATAATTACTAAAGAAGCTGTCATGTATTTATCTCCACTTACAGCTCTTGTAGCCTCTTCAAAAGATCGTAACACTATGCAAAGTTCTCTTGTTACTTTCCATTCTTCGACACTTAGTCCTTCAGGAGGATTATCTAAAAAACCTAGAGTTCCACGAATAGAACTTTCAAGTTCAACCATACGCTCGATCATATATAGGGTTGAATTCCAGCGGGTACTGACATCCTGAAGAAGCTTTTTCGGTTCTTTTGCACCATTACTTATTTAGTAATTATTAAGTTTTTTATTTGCAGATGAACTTTTTCTGAAATGGGTCACAATCGTTTTAATTTTTTCTATAAGGTTAAATTCAATTCTTAAAGCCCCTTGAACAATCAAATTTAACGTGTGAGCAAAGCATCCAAAATGTTTTAACTCAAGTTTGGATAAAGCACTTTTTATATTGTTTGCGTTATCTGATACTGCAAAACAAATTTTTTTTTCTAAATCCCATTCTCCTAATGTCATTTTTATTTTTATGCTTAAATTTAAACCTGTGTGGCTTTCAGAAAATTCATGGCAACTAAGCAAAACAGATTTCAGACTGAAATTTTTGTCAATAAAATGAAATGTAATAGCGATATAACCCATATTACTCCTGGATGTCCAGCAATCAGTCGTAATGCAATCACATTCAGCTTCAGTTTGTATCATTTCCTTCGTTTCATTTAAACATTTTTGATACAATGCTGATATGTATACTTTAGACAATGTATGTCGATTCGGAATTTTATATGAAGGATTTAACAGATTAACGAAATGTCTGAAGCCTTCGTCTTCAACTATTTTAAAAGGTTGAAAATCTTTTGTAATCATTTTTATAAGTGCATCATCAATTTTCTTTTGTGTGTCAAATGTCATTTTTCTAGGTACATATTCTGAAATGTTAGTTTGTTTTCTTTTACGGATATTAACTATTGGACTTTGAATGGACGTTGATGGAGTTGGAATTTCATGAGATGTTGATGCAGTTGGATTTTGAATGAGTGTGGTTGGATTTGTGTTTGGTACATTTAAAGAAGATGTGGGAAACTGATCACTAGAAGTTTGACCTGGATCGTCAACGACCTACCCTAACAACACCGACTGTCCCAGGAACCTCCTGCTTAATTCCAATTTGTTTCCTAGTAGGAGCTTCCCGTTTAGGTTTATAATTTTCAGATTTTTTCAGTTACTAAAATTGTAGTGCTCGGGAAGGCCCTCATTGGGTCGGTCAGTCCGTTCCAATATGGTGCCTAAATAGGTGGATTATAATCTTAAAGGTTTGAAAATAATAATTTTTTTTTTTTTTTAATTTTAAATGTCAATCGAAAACATTTTACTCTTAAATACCGCTTTGTTATAAGCACCATTTGAGGGGGGGGGGGTTAAAACAAAACCAAAACATCGCATGGTGTGTGCGGAATCCACCCTCCTCGCGGACGCCCGTGGCTAGGACCTATCTTATCGAAATAACATTGTAATGTTAAGCTAATCTACAGGCTACAACCACAGATTATATTATTTTCATATAATCTGTGCTACAACCTAATTGCAAGACAACACGTACCATTTACTAACGTACAACATGTCAATTTTGAATTTTGATGTTAATATAAGAGAGTAGAGACTAGAGACAATTTACCTATTATCAAACTTAAAGTTAGAATAATATCTAGATCATCTCATAGGATTTTATAAATATTATAATTATAATGTGAGTTATGAATTATAACACTATTATAATATATAACTTTATAAACATATTAAAGTTGTAATATTTTACATCAATAAAAGCCTATAATAGGTACCCGTGGCGTATACTATTCTTTGATAATAGGTAAATCTCTAATGTTAAATCTAACAACAGTAAAATGATTCTGCTGAACGAAAATTGTCCATGATGTAATAACGTTAGTATTTAGTAACACCGGTCACCCAGACAACATAATACATGGGCGTGATAGTTTGATAATAGTAAATTCAATCTATAATATCAAAACTAATAGCACACTATTAAAACTGGTGTACGAAAATTTGCCATGTCTTACGTGTGTAAGACGGAGACAGCATAATTTGTCGGGGGTACGACGAATCGTAATAGATATATTTTACGAGATATTTTTAGCCGTATTGCCACGATATGACCTGGCCGCCTGGGTTTTTTTGTCGACTATCGTTATTATTGCGTATTATATCTTCCACTCTTCCTCCTTCCCACCCAATTGTTGTTGCTGCTTTACCTATAACCGTCGATCGTGCGATCGTCCATCCGGTGCCCACGTCCTGCACAAATCCACACATCTTCATTCTTCACAGCCCACGCTTTAAGTTTTAACGTATACCGGTATACTTAAACGTAAATTAACATTTCAGCGCTTATATTTAAGCTCTACGTTGTAATAGTTCATCGATAATCTACAGTTAATCACGTGTAACGTTTTTTGTATTTTAAATTGTATCAATTATGTCGAGTTCCTCTGAGCCAGATGACGATAATGTGTCTGAAATAATTGAAACTTCTGGAATCAGGTATGTAGTATGTCATGACGTATTATTTTAGTTAAATTTACTACTTTTGATACATTCAATTTTTATTTAGGTAAATATTACACTCGCGTTACCTGGCATTATTTTTATAACGTTACGTTCCTTTTTAATTCAAAAAGTAGTAGGGAGATTACTTTTTTAAAAAATGTATGTCAAAATCAGTCCATCATGGCTAATAAGTAGGTACTTAAAATCTTTAGGTAATTTTGTGAATTATTATCTGATAGTTTCATAATGTCAAATTAATTGAATTGATTTTTATTTTTTCTCGAATGTCCTAGCCCTTAAGTTTTGGTCATACATTCTACAATCATAACTTTCTTTAATACTGTGAAAAATAACACGTTACTCCATAGATTTTACTTTTGTAAAGTTATTTTTTTTCAATAATTTTGTTAATTTAAATGAAATTACTATATTACTACTGCAGAAGTAATTTTGTTTCAGTAATTTGGGTTAGGTAACTACCTACCCAACACTGCATATACATAAATATTATTCATACCTACATATCTATTAATGTAGGTATATAGTATATTAGTGGTGTGTCTATACAAATAAGTCAAATTATAATGTGTTAGCTTTATTTTTGTTGTATAATTAATAGCAGCTTTTTAGTTTATGGTTCATTGTTAAAATTGTTAAACAATGCTGTAAATACAGTAAATAATGTTTATTTTTAACATTAATAATTTATAATACTCAGGTACCTACTCCTTTAATTATGTTGTTTAGAGACTAGAGTAATGTAAAAAAATAAATAAATCTAGGTTCATCTTTTATTTATTTTGAACAAAATATAAAATTATGATTGACTAATTTATGATGTTAGATACCTAGGTGCGTAAGTGGTTACTTACTTATGTCATATTAGAACATTTTTATGTTGCAATTAATACACATATTTAAATATATGTATCACAATAATTAATAAAAATGTAAATAATAATTGTATTAGGTATGAATATATTAATCAAGATCGATAAAATGATACATACAATTTAGATAGGTATATTATAAATATTTATATTAATTTGCATTTTATATTTCTAGAAAATATGTTGTAATTGAATTCATAGATGGTTTTCAACTTGTCCCACATAACTGGATTGTATTCAAGAAATCACAGTCTTATTTTCCAGACTTGAAAAATATAAGCTCAAAGAAATATGACAAAATGGTATTGAATACTGAACCATACAACCTTCTATGGAAAACTTATAAGATTATTAAAATTTGGGCATCATCAGGTAAATCCATACAGATTAAAAATGTTGTTGTGTTATACATTATAATATAATACTTAAATAAAATATATATTACTTTTTTAGATGATTTTATCAGAGCGAAGCAAAAACTTAAACAAGCTATTGAACTTTCAGAAACAGAGGATCTAAATTCGGAAAAAGATGAATACTTTTCGAAGTATAAAAGACGTAAATTGGCAGCAAAAAAAGTAAAACGTTTTATAGAATTTTCTCCAAATGATAATAGACATACTGCTACCAAATCCAATGCAATTTCTCAAACATTACCAAAGCATCCATTTATGAATTCACCTGGTATAATATAATAATAATATAAAATATAATATATTGGTTTAAATAATTTTTTTTCTCTTTTAGATAATCAAACTCAGGAGCCTTTAAAAAATAATGTTTCAACTTCTACTAATAAGAGTCCTAAGCGTAGAATGCATTCAAGTTGTATAAACCAGTCTTCGCCTTATTTGAGTAGTAAGTTTTAAAATAAATTTCAGTTAGTTACCTATACTATACATCTGTATTAACAATATGTTTATTTGTTTTAACTTTCATATTTATATAATTTGTTTCATTTATGTTTTGATAATAAGTTAATATTGGTTTTTTCCAAGTTTAAATGTTTTAAGTATAAAATTAAAAAAAAAAAATTGTTTTTTTTTTACGTTTTTCAGCACAATCGAATAACAATGAAAATGGTAGTTCATTTACAGTTATCAATAACTTTAATGATCTGTCTGCAAGAAGCTTAACTGAAAACAACAATGAGATTTTATCTCCATCATTGTTGATTTCTCCTGTGACTTCAACAAATTCAAAAATTAATTCAGTAGCAAGAAATCTCTTTCCATCTCGTCCATCCCAATCTCCAGCCAAGCGTCCAAAGAAAAGTAAATTATTGTATACACATTTAAATTTACCTTTGAATATATCATTAGATGGTAATTTTATGTATGTTCGTTCTTGTAATACATTTGATTTGTACTTGGATGTTATTTGTTTAAATTTATTTTTCAGTTGAGTATGATAAAACTTCACAGCTGTACATTGTTACAAAACTGACTGAGATGAATACCAAAATAAACAAAATCGTTTTAGATATGTCTAGGCAAGAGGAATTATTAAAATATGTTTTAAAAACTGTTAAGTTTCAAGATAAAAGTATTGATGATAATGAAGAGGATGATAATGATGTTTTTCTTAAAGAATTTCCTATCGACAATTTAGAGTCTTTAAAAGAAATTAATATAACTCTAAAAAATGATGCTGTGTTCTGTAAAAAACTGGCATGTATAGTCCATATTATATAATATGTATACATTTTATTTGGTTTTTTTTTTAATTTTAGATAAACAAATTAAAATGCTTCCATGGTTCAAATATTGGGAAAGTCACAAAATCAATCATGGACATTATATTTACAAATAATCTTGGAAGACAAGTATCCTTAACAGGCAAAGGTCCAATGAACAAAAAAGAAAAAGAACCTCTCAAGTCTTCGTTTCTTTTTAAAATAGTTATAAGTGAGTCTATTATTTTATTAAAATGTTAAATATTTTATGATCTATATTGTTATAGATGCTATTCTCAAAAATGTTAAAAATGCCAGCGTTGCTTCTGCGCACAAAGCAGTATCAGGGTGGCTAAAACATGCGAAAGAACGGTATGAAAGACATCTGGTAAACGGCAGTCAAATTGATATTGCTCAAGACTCTTAATTTTGAAAAAAATTTTTTTTTTTTATATAACGTCTTGCTATTTGGATCATTTTTCTTTTTCAAATGTATTAATTAACTTTTATATATACATCATATTTTAATGATTAAAAAATATGATAATTTGTTATAATAATAAAAGTATTGACAATTATACCTATGTCTTTTGATTTTTCTTGTTTATTTAAACTTATAATTTAGTAATATATCATCAGTACTGTATTTGTGAAAGATCTGGAAAGAAAATGTTAACCTAAATAATAGGCGTTAAATATTTTAATAAGTACCTACCTAGCTTTTTGAATTGTTGGGAAGAATACTGTTCTCTTTTTTGGAGACTTCTGGGAATTTTTAAACAGCTATTAGAAGACATTTTGGTACTAAATAGGTAAAAATTAGGAACTAAAATGACTGATATAGGACCGTATTTGGCAACAATTGAGACCTAAATGGGCAATAAAATTGACCAAATTTGGTATTATAATAAAGGGTCATATCAGGTCCCTGTTGGGAAGGTCGTGTTTATGGTTTGAACTCGGACGTTTGGAAGTCTACAGACCGTCTTGAGACTTTCCAGGACGGTAAATAACCAAACCAGGAGCATCCCGTTATGGTATATGCTGCCTGAATTGACTGTCCCCAGACCTTCCTAGGAGGGTTAATGTGCTATTAGGGTAACCTAACCTTCGTTCGACTACAGAAAAAGAAACTTTTATTTAATAATTTAGTGAGTTTACCTTACTATTCTTTATTTAAAAATTGTAAAATAAACGTACCTGTTTTGCTGTATTTATTTGTATCCAATGATTGATAGAATAATGCGTTTTTAAATTAGTTACACTAGTCTTAAAAGAATATTTTTTTTTACAAATATTGCATTTTGCAAATGTTGTGTTTTCTATCACTGTAAAATGAGACCAAATATCACTTGTCTTACGATTCATGTTGAAATAATTAACCACTTTACAAATAAATTATTAAACAGAAGACCTAGTCAGTAAATATATGTGCCAGTGTTTACCACAGACAATGCAATATTCAACGATGATGTACTGGGGTAGAATGTGCTCATTTTATTACATGAATTGTGTTTTAGGCATAAGATATAAGAGTTTGTATTTGAGTGAATATGTTAATTCTTGTCTAATAATTGCGTGGTATTGTTTGCATTTTGTACTATGTTTAATATACGTATGGAAATAAAACATATAATACATAATTTTATCATAATAATTTTTTTTTCATTCAATATTTCAGGCATCTTTTTATTCTCTATATTATATTATATTATTTGACTAGTTTTGATGCATATAATCTTTACCTAGGGTTTAACTAGTTTTAACTCGCACATAATATTTAACATATATTTAAAATAAACTTAATATTTTGTTTTAATGATGCTGTATACAATTATTTAAGTACAGCTATTGAGCTATGCATATAAATTGTATTAGTAGGATATATTTATAATGAAATATTTGTGTTAAATCTTAATTTAGTAAAATTTAAAGTTACACTGCAATCACCATTAGTATGTGTGATCCAGGTGAATAGATGATAGTTAAATGAAATAAACTTAATTTTTTTAACTTAGTCAAGTTAATTATTGTCTCCGTGTTATCTTTAAATTTGCTGAGTTAAAAGTATTTTTAATAATCATTATCTTATAAAGTTATAACTTAGGTATCTAACTCAGTTTAATTTTACTCATTAACTTGTTATTTTTGAAGATAAGATACTCAACACCCTCAAAACCCAGGTAAAATCCTTTGCTGCTCGCCTACAAGGCCTAGAGCAGATAATAGCAATAGTAAATTTAAAATTTAAATTTATTCATCTTATAGCTTATTTGGTATTGCTGTTTGTAACATTGTAACGGCTAATGTTATCATTAGCTGCTAATATAATAGGAAATTGAAAATATGCGATAATATAATATCATCAGCTGATTTTTAGCAATAGCAATAGCTGCTATTTGTCACTGCTATTTTACATTAGCAATAGCATTAGCAGTTGCTAACGAAAATAATAGCATTTTACCACCACTAATATATTATAAATATAATCAAAAAATAATCGGTGATTATCTTACATACAAAAATGATTACGAATACTGCGAAGTGGAATTTCCGACAGTAATTTGCTGTATAGACAAAAATATATTTACCAAGTTTTTGTCTGTACATTATTTTCGGTCATTCGACCGCACGCCACCTATTAATAATGAAAATAGATAAAAGAGTAATAATATTAATTTTTATCAAGCTATATAAATAGATAATAATAACAACAGGGCTGCGCTAATTGACATTTTATAAACCAAATGTGGTGTACACATTTAAAATTATACGAGTATACTTGGTACTTACGCTATTTTACTATAAAACGAATAATACAAAACGAAGCAGGAACCTAGCAGTATTATCATTATAGGTACTTATTTCTGTACTGAAATATTATTATGAATAAACACTGAAAAAATACCCAGACGGCCAAACACGAAATGTTCTGATATTATTTTATAATCATAAACATATTAATTGTAATATATTTAAGTACTATGGCACGAGGCCCTGGGCGTGGGCTCGGCTCGCCCGACCCTAAATTCGGCCCTGATTGTATAAACCTTT
The DNA here is from genome assembly GCA_034509805.1 of Sipha maydis. Classification (NCBI taxonomy): domain Eukaryota; kingdom Metazoa; phylum Arthropoda; class Insecta; order Hemiptera; family Aphididae; genus Sipha; species Sipha maydis. The sequence continues at coordinate 264,430 of JASXSY010000524.1, read as the reverse complement.
TACGTTTAAAAGTTATTAAAATTCAATTGGAAGTATAAAAGTATCAATGTATCTTTGATACAAGTATCTTGTATCAAGATTCAATAAATGCATGTATCATGTATCATGATACTTAAGTATTTTGCCCAACTCTGATAATAATATATTATAAGTACGCTTACTTAATTATAATTAAATACGATATATAGTATAAAATTAATAGTATTAGTATAATACCTTATGTCGAAAACATTAAAATATTATAATTAACTAATTTTACGAAAAATATTATAATAACTTAATTATTATATTTATTAAATAATATTATTTCCATACATATCATATATTATAATAATATATTTAAAATAATATTTGTTTTACCGTATAAATAAAATATAAAAAAAATATTATTATTGAATTACTGAAACAATATTATATTAATAAGATAGTTATGTTATTATAATAAAATTATTTATATAATATTATCTATGTACTGTAATAATAATAATATTATATTATTATCATTACACAATTGCTATCTGGGTTTTAATTGATTTTGAAAAACTAAAAATTTTTTAGGCCACCGCTTAAATATACTTATGCTACCATTAATGATCATTTAAAATTTAAATTATCAGAATATTCCTAACCTTAGTTGGCCTAACTATAGTAAATAATAATATAATATATAATATAACTAACCAAGATAATTTCAATTTTTGATGTAAATTGTGTTTTGTGTATTTAAAATATTATGTAGAGGTATATATGTAATATAAGTAATTATTTAATATATTGTAATTAATAAATAATATATAATTTTAAATACTTGCATAGAATAGTAAACATATATTATATTAGCTTTAACATATTGTAAAAATAAATTGTATTGACTGAAAACTATATTATTATTTTTACAAAAATTTAATAAATTATGTGTAACTTGTAACTTATAATGTAACTAAGTTACAGTAACTGTAACTTGTAACCAGTTACTCAGAATATATATAACATGTAACTTGTATCCAGTTACACTGTGTAGTGTAACTTGCCCATCCCTGATTATACTGCACTTGGCATGTTGATCGGTATCATTTATAACAGTTTTTTATAACAGTTTAAACTAAACGGTGAAGTAAATTATTTAAATCGGAAATCTTTTAGCTAATAATTTTTTATGGATTTTGAGAACGCACGAGTGAACCGGTGTCTTACCGACATGCCTAACGTAACATCTGAAGATTTAGCGGCGCATCACACCATGGACAGTGGACCGATAGAGGCGTCCATCAACCTAGCCGGGAGTTCGGTACTCGACGATCACGGTTTTGCTGGATCGAGCTCAGAAGCGCCCGGTAACAGTTGCGGTCGTCGTCGTCGACGCAGACGCAGGTCTTGCGGCAGCCGATCGCGAAGTCGATCGGCCAGACGCCGCAAGAGAAGTCGAAGCGGATGCCGACGTCGGAAGCGACGTAGCAGCTGCTCGGTGTCGTTTTCCGAGCCCAAACGCCGCCGTCGCAGTAGCAGATCGAAGTCCTGTGCGCCCAAACGGCGTCGCAGTTGCAGACCGAAGTCCTGCGCGCCCAAACGCCGTCGCAGGCGATCGTCCTGCAAACCAAGACGCAGTCGCAGCCGGAAACCGTCATGCCCGACCAATCGCTGCGCTCCGATTTCGGCGATAACGGCCGCAGAAGGTACCGACAACGACCGTTATGAAGCCCCGGCCGTTAACCGGCGCAGACCGTTGAATAACGACGCGTCTACCGGTGCGGCAAGCTCGTCGGTGAACAATGCGTCCAGGACTATACCACCCCGCAGACAACGGCCCGCCGCCGTGGCAACAGGTCTCGGGTGACCGCGAAATCTTACAAGGACCGACAGCAGTCAAATACGAGGCGGAATAAATGATGTAAAAAATAAATAATAAATAATGAATAAATGTTTTAAACGTTGACGAAATTATATTTTATAAATCTTTTACCGAAAAAATAAAAAAAAATAAAAATGCTCCACGAATTTGTATGGTTTTTCTGAATAATTGTACGCTGTAATTTACACTATTTTAAATTACAGCGTACAGTTATTCAGAAAAACCATACAAATTCGTGGAGCATTTTTATCTTTTTTTATTTTTTCGGTAAAAGATTTATAAAATATAATTTCGTCAACGTTTAAAATATTTAAATTTTTTTTTATATATTTAGTTTTTTATCATTCAAGTAAATTTCAATGTTGGAATGACAAAATAATAATTGATTTAAAAAAATGTTTATTCAAAATGATCAATACATAGGTATTGTGTGAATATAATAAAATTTATCAAATTGATAATTTATTGTTAATATAAAAAATTAACTACTGCAGTATATGATAATATTTTTGTTAATATAACAATATTTGTATCATCATGAAAAAATATTGTCAGCGTAATAAATATTAGATTTACTAATTATCTAAAAATCATGTTTGTCAATTTTACTAATAGTATTTTTTTCAGTGCACACAAATTAAATTTTCTTTAGTTGGAGACTTGACTCAACATTTTCAAAACCACTTGAATGATACAACTTTTAATGAAACATTTTACAAATTTTGTTTTCAAGAAAGTGGAAATGCCTTGTTTTCCACAATGTTGCTTTGGTCAACGCGGCTTTACGTTAGGTACATTATGACTGCGGTATTGCTGTCATATTTTTTACAGTTTAATTTAAATTATATTACTTGTTAATTTGACTGAAATGTCGTGATAACAGTGTGGCTCTGTCACATTAAAGTATATTTATAAACGATACTCCATATATTTTTATCATTATGTTAGCTCGTGATAACACATGACTTCACATAACGTGACAATGTGTTTCTTAATCTGTGTAACCTTAATCGGACCATTTTTCACCAGTGAAAAGCAGATTCATAGGTATTCATAAAATTTTCATTTCGGTAGCTATTTTACCTGCTCGAGATCGTTTATTAGAGATTGATTTGAACTTTTTAGGTGACATTTTATTAAAATCAACATAGTTCAATAACAATTGGTGACAAGACTGCATAAGTATATAATATATTTCGTATTATATCTTAGGACGCTCGTATACTGTCTATATTAATTAACACTGAATTATACTGCCGAATTATAGGTATTATAGGTAGTATTATACCTAACCTAAAGAAAAACGTCATAAATATAGATTATGTGGAAGTGCTAAGCATAAACGCCGCATTTGAAATAAAACATACGGCAGTCTCTCTAAGCAAACTGTGGTTACGGCGTTATAAGTACTGATTATATTTTATTACAATTGCGGCAATATTGTTTTCTTATAAACACATATTTCTGGATAAATAATCATAGTTACGGCATTTTTGCTTAGGAAAAACTTGTAAAACTATAATATTAAACGTAATATACCTTTTTTTTTTTTTGGAACCGGGACCGGGTGGGTACCGTTTTCATATTACTACTACTCGGCCCCCATCGTTTATTCAACAAAAAACAATAATTTGTACATATTCAACGTTCACAGTGGTCACTCAACGTTCGACCACGTAATTTTTACAAAAGTATGTCGAAATGTAGTGACCGCGACCGCGCTACATAAGTATAATAACTATATGGTTTCATGATCCTTTTCGTCTTGTTCCTTTTCGGAAAGGATGTCCTCAACCATTTTGTGGAAAGCCTGGGTCGCTCTTTGGAAGGTGGCTGTTCGATCCTGCTGGTCATCGACGTCTTCGCTTCCACATAGCAAGTCCTGTACATCGGAGGGACGTGGGTTTTTGCCCCCGATGAACATCTTAACGCCTCCGCGGTGTCGATCCCAGTGCGGGCAGATAAAAATTATTAAAAGGTGTGTTGCCCACCAATTGCCACTGCTAAGAGGCGCTGCCACAAGCATTCGGATACCAGCGACCCTAGTTGCCCGGGCAGCGACAGTTTGCATTTCGGTCGTGTTTTGAATATCAAAATTTTTATTTATCAACTTTATTTAATTAAATTTTAATTATGTCGGACAATTTAAAAAAAACGAAAGCGAGAACTCGTGGAGCGACTGATACAAGATAAAAAAAGAGGATGATGAAAAAATATCTCGAATCACACTATCCTTGAAGGTTTTAAGTCGAGAATTGTAAAGTGGCGGATTTTTAGCTATCACTTCTACTAAAAACTCGTCATTTTCATCGGTAAACGTTGCCATAATATACAAAATATTATTGTAAATACGCCGATACAAAAACATACAGCCAGCAGTGCGACCATACTGCCTCCGGAGCGGCTCGGCGGCGCTGCCAAAGTTGCGCTGTGACCACGCCACTCGGCCGCGCTGCACGGCGGCTTGCATCAGAAAGCGTTGCGTGCAAATCCGTTTGAGCGGTGTAGCGCGACGACGGTCGCGGCTGCCGGGCAGTGACTGGCTAGATCCGAATGCTACCTTTAGATGGGAGTCGAGGGTCACACCCAGGTAACGCAAGCTTCTCATTATAGGGATAGTGAAACCTCCGACTCTGATGACCGAGTTGACGCGGCCCAGGTAGTATCATCGAAGGTGCCGGTCAAAAGTTAATCGATATATTTGTACGATGACATTACATTATTATGGTAATACAAATACAAAAAAAATCAACAACCAATTTTTTCAAAAATTTAATTATTATTTAAAGTATACCGCCTAAAAAAAAGTATATAATCTTTATTTTATTCAATTTTATTTTTCAAACCTCGTCATGACAGAACCCCGTTAACACGGAAAAATTGCATGGTCCCAAGCGATTCCGCCTTATTGAGGTTTTACTATATATTATTTTTAAGCAAACAATCCTAAATTGATCCTAACCTTTTAAATTGTTAATGTGTTAGTTGATTGTGACATTTAATTGATTTTCAGCTGATTTAGAATGTGAATCATCACTATAATTTTCTTTGTCTATGGTTAAAATATCTAATAAAATAGGAAGAATGGATAACTGTTATTTTATTTAGAAAAAATCTAATTAAAAATCGTTAATTATTAAACAATATAAACTACTTTGATCAATTATTATTTGAGATTCAAATATTGAATCATCATTAAATTTATGCACTTGACTTTTAGATGCTTTTGAAAGAATTATCCAAGTATTATACATTAATTTGTGTAGGTAAATAATGTTTTGTATCTTACTTTTTATATAGGGTATTTATTTTATTATAGAAGCGAAATATCATGCCCATTACGGCATTACGCCCATTACGCCAATTAGCAATTCACGTCACACGATAACGATAACCAGGCAAACGATAACACTGCCAGTTCTAATCGAAGATTCATTTGTAATTTGTAACTCGTAACAATTTTTAATTATAATTAAAATTCAAGCTCATATTTGTATAATGTATATCATGGGAATGAAGTCAAGGTGGGGCCTCAACATTTAACATAGGCGAGGGCCTACCGGGAAAATCCCGATTTTCCGGTGGGTCTATCCGCTCATGCCCTATCGACTTCGTTACCTTCTGAAATCGGTACCATGATGGTCTTATGCTCCATGTACGACCGCAGTATCCGTATCAGGTGTTCTGATACTCCGTGTCTCCTGAGGGCCATATCGATGTGGGTCCATGGATCGGTGTTAAACTCATTCTTTACATGAAGTGTCACGATGATACAAAGCTCCTGGTGTTGAGGAGGTCCTTGGTTGGCCCACTTCGCGACGTCAAGCACTTTTCGGATTGCATCTTCCGTGCTGCGGCCTTTCCTGAACCCGAACTGATTGCAGCTCAGACCTCCGGATTCGTCTAGTTCCCGGTTGAGTCGTTCGAGGACAATCCATACCAGTAGCTTTCCGGGAATGTCCAGCATGCACAGATGCCAGAAACTAGAGGGGCTGGCGATTGGTTTGGCGGGGCCCTTATGGAGAAGTACTAATCTGGAGCGCTTCCATCTACGGGGGAACGTAATATACTTAGTATTATCTCATTTTTTTTTTTTCGATTTACGGCGTTTTTTCTCAGGACGGCAGTATAAGTGCCGTATATTATTCGATAATAGCAAAATTATGACTACAATCAAATACTGCAAATAACAAAGAAATCATAGAATTTGTTAAAATATTAGAAAAATTATAAAATCCTCGAATTATAATAAAATATTATTATCGGCAATGAAGATAATTGGTAACATCAAAAGATTCATAACTCATGTCGTGGCGACAGAAATAGCGATTAGCTCATACTTTTCTAATAATTTCGTAATTGTAATGATGTGCATCATTCGAAGGTTCAAAATTGTACGAACTGATTGTCATAATGTACGAGTACAATATTCCATCTTAAAATTGTAAAATCAATAAATAACGGTTCTTTCGATACCCGCACAGACAACACAGATATTTCATATACAAACAAACAATACGCTATTGACACCATAAGTAGGTCAAATCTTCAAAGGGACCGGTCCGATGTCCATCCCGCCATACGTTCCTATATAACAGGGATACAATACCCTTTTGAATGGCTCTCGATCTCAGGTCGTCGGTGTGTGCACACGGACCGTGAGATTAATAAAACGCTTCTTGATCTTAGGTCGTCAGTGTGGGCACACGGACCATAAGATTGTCTAAGAAGCATTTTATGTCGAGTGGCTATAACGTGCGATTTTTAATACTTTCAAACTTGTTTTGTGCTGTCTGTGCGAGTGTTGAAAGGTGTCCAGCTTCAGTACATCAAAACCGGCGTCTGTCTCACTTCATTTTGACCTCACCATCATCCTACAGTAATTATAAGTGTCCAGATCATCGACACCAGAATATCTACACAAACAAGTAAGTGCTATTTTGTCTAGCTTGCCAGACTATCCAGTTGTACTGATCGGCTCTCGAACCTTTGTAATCCCGAGAACCCTCCCTTAAACAAGGAGGAAGGTAATCAACCCCCTTATAACTCTACAACCTTTTTCTATCTTTGGGCTACCACCCCCCTTCTCTATTTTTGGGTTATTACAAAGTGGCGCCCAACAATAAAGCTCAGTTTCATAACTGAGAGCCGATAAGGAAAATTGCTAGTCTTAATAACTGCCTTGCTAAATTCATTATAGACATAGTAACACAATGGGGATGTTTCAGAAACTTTTCTTCTGACAGAGGCACCCACTTTAGAAATAAATTAATCACTGATATCTGCACAAGCTTGGGCATAAAACAAACTCTATCTACAAGCTATTCGCCACAAACACAGGGTCTAGTTGAAAAAATTAATGGGATTATAACTGGTTCATTAAAAAACTATTTAATAGAAAATAATCAAAGCAAATGGTCATACTTCTTACCGCACATCACACTTGCATATAATTCTACACCACAAACTGTTACTAAATACAGCCCATTTTACCTCATGCATGGCTTTGAACCACAGTTTCCTTTAGATAATAAAATAATCCCCGCAGACGTACCATTCAATTTAAAAGAATCGTTAGTAGAATTAAATAAAATTAGGAAAAAAATACCACAAAAAATACAAGAAGCGCAGATGATACAAAAGAAACATCACGATAAAACACATAAAACAATAAACTACAAAATAAATGACCTAGTAATGGTAAAATTCCCATTCTTAGACGTAGGAAAATCTCCCAAATTAGGACCTAAATACAGAGGACCGTATAAAATAATAGAAAAAATTAATGACCTAAACTTCAAAATCAAATTAATTTTAAACAATAAAGAAGTTGAGGACATCATTCATATTAGACGTCTAAAACCGTATTATTCCAGAATCAAAGAAACTAATAAAAAAAAATAATGGCACACATGAATCAAGTTCCCCAAATTCATAATAAACTAAAATCATACTAAAATTCTTTCCATGTAAATAATACAAAAAATATACAAATAAAAATAATTAATAAATAAATAAACAAAAATAAAAATACTCACACCTATCAGTAACATATTTGTGACAATATTTAATAACCATACTACCATATATGTCTAATTATCTATAAGACCATAGGCGCAAATTGGGGGGGGCTTGGGGGGGCTTAGCCCCCCCAAACTTAACCGTAGCCCCCCCAAAAATCTACAAATTTAAAATGCTTTATTATAAATGTGTACTTTTTTTTATCTATTTAAATAATATTGTATATTACGAGACGGTCATGTTAATTATAAAATAAAAATATCACTGATATTGTAGAAATAAATATATAATTTTGATCCTAAATTATTAGGAATTATTATTACATTGTCTTATTATTGCTATCGCGTCATGATCGTGATAGTATATTATACTAAATGTATATTTAGGTACCTACTACATAATAAATAATAATATGAGTAGTAATAGGCGTAAGCCCACATAATATTTGACATGACGTGTTTATAGTTAATACTAGGTATATTAGATTAAAAAGTTATTTTTATTGTTTTAAATTCGGCGAACTAGGTCTTTCCCTACGACCATTTACTGCGCTTATCTGATTTCTGAATGCATTTATATTTTGGTTACATATTATGATCGCTATCCGCGCTTGTTGTTTTCATTACACCAGTTAACAATCCGCGTTAACGTTAGTCTATCGTTTATTTTACATGATCAGTGCATTAACTTATTTAAACGTTTTTAAAAACTTAACAATGGAAAGTAAAAAGTTATTCAACATTTTCAATAACAAAAATAAATCCACAACTACTTCTACAAGTTCTACAGTTTCTACAAAAATAGATGTTGATCAAAATATATCGGTTTCTATCACTACTGCTACCAACACCAATTTTGTCAACAGCGATGATGAATATATTACCAATAATACCACAAGTAGATATTTAGATCTTGGAGATTTAAATTCCGGACCTATGAGGCCAATTTTAAAAGTAAGTACAATTTTTCTTATTGTAGGTATTGGTCATAATTTATAATATTTATGCAATCTTTAATTTTAAGTTGTAATTTATAATTGTGCAAGTAGTTAATTACTTCAATGTTTCTAGGTATTTCCAAAAACTAAATTTGGACAACAAAATAGATCATTTTCGAGTACCTACTATAAAAAATTTCCATGGATTGAGTATAGCATTAAAAATGATGCCATTTTTTGTTACGCTTGTCGCTTATTTTCAATTGACTCTGGCCATGTTGAACAAACATTTATTAGTATTGGATTTAATAATTGGAAAAAAGTAAGTTTTTAATAATAAGTTTTAAATTTTAGAATTCTATAGGTATTGAATTGTCTAATGAGGTACATAGGCACTTATATACTATGTACATATTATATTTAAATGCAATCTGGGTATACAATGAGTTTTTATTTTATTGTTTTAGTTAAGTGGTTATAGAGATTCAAAGTTGAATCGTACAAAACTTGAATTGCATAATAGTTGTATACATCATTTAACTGCAATGTCTAAATGGTCAGCTCACAGCTCAATGCAAAAAAATGGATCTGTTCATAACCAAATTGTTTCTGCAAGTATGCAACAAATAAAAGAAAACAGAACCTACATGATGCAGTTAATTGAAATAACATTATTTTTAAGTAAACAAGGAATTGCTTTTAGAGGCCATAGAGAAAATGAGCTTTCTATAAACAGAGGTTTGTACTTCTAAATATGTTTAAATATTCTTATTTTAAAATTTTAAAACATTTTAGGAAATTTTAAAGAAACTTGCAATATGGTTGCTAAGTTTAATGAAATATTTGCAAATCATTTTTATTCCAAAACCAATTATACAAGTTGGTCTGTGCAGAACACTATTATTGATATATGTGCTAAGAAAATGAATGATTTTATTTGCAATGAAATTAAAGAATGTGGTGTATTTAGTGTTATGGTGGATGAAGCAAGGTAAACATTCAACTTATTATTTAGTCATAGTTTATATACCTGATAAAAAAAATATGTTTATATTTATATACTTTCTAGATCTTTCAATGAAGAGCAGCTTTCTTTTTGCATAAGATATACTAAAAATTTATATGTTGAACGGTTTTTAACTTTCCTAAATGTATCAGAGAAACAAGATGCTGATTCTTTGAGTACTATTATATTTAATTATTTAGATGCAAGTAGCATCGCTCAAATACCAATAGTCGCACAATCATACGATGGAGCTAGTGTGATGTCAGGCCGATTTAATGGTGTGCAACAAAAAGTAAAGTTAAGACACCCATGTGCCATCTATACTCACTGTATGGCACATAGAGTCAATTTAATTGTAATTGACATGTGCAAGTTAGTTAAGGTAAAGAAAAATATTTTTCATTATTTTAAACTTATCATAACTTTTATATTATATAAATTTTTAGGAAACCCGGTATGTGTTTAATTGTCTTGAATCCATATATATTCATTTTTCTATGCCAACAAACAACTTCAAATTTAAAGAAATTCAAAAACAACTAGGTTTGAAAAAAATATCTATCACAGCAATTAGTGATACACGTTGGAATTGCAGAGTCAAAAATTGTACTTCAGTTAAACATAATTTTAAAGCAATAATTGAAGCATTAAAAGAAAAAATTGAGAATTCTAATGATCGAGATGTTTCTCAGGCCTTAGGTAAATTTTAAAATATAAGTCAAATCTGTTTTTATTTACTCATGCTCATACCTATTACCTATACATTTTATTTTTTTATTATGAACTAAACGATAAATTGTTATAATAAATAAAATCATACAGTAACAATTAATTGATTATTAATATTTTTGTAATAGGAATTTTATCTATAATGAATACAGTTTCATTTATTTTTCACCTCATTGTCTTGGAAGATATATTACAAGTTATCAATATTCTTAGTACCCAGCTACAACAAAAAACAGCTACACTGGGAAAAGCTGGCCTAGTTATTGAAGGTGTAATAAAAACGTTTGAAGAGAAACGTTCAGATAAGTGTTTTTCTGAAGTATAGTCTACTGTTAAAATGTTTGCTGAAGCTCATGGTATTGAAACACCTATAGAAGGTTAGTATAAAAATATTTTTATTATTGATATGAAGTATATATTATTTAAAATTGCTGTTGATTTCAGATTGTACTGCTAAAAGATTAAAAAGAGAACCAAATCATTTGAAGAATTTCCATTTATCATCAACCACAAGCACTGAACAAACTAATGAAAACGAAAAACACTGGCGAATAATTTATTTTAAATTAATAGACACTATTGTTACAAACATATAAAAAAGATTTTCCGCTGAAAGCCTAAAAATGGCCACAGCAGTTGATAATTTTATGAAATTAAATTATGATGACAGCACTTTTTTCATTGAAAATTATAAAGTAAGGATAAATTATTAACATGAGATGTATTCAATTTAATATAAAAATAATTTCTTTTCTTATAGGAGTTGTTCAATATTGATTTAAATTCTCTGAAAAGTGAAATGATGGTGGTAAAAAATTGTGTTCTTAGATCAAGCATAGAATTACAGATTGATTTTGATAAAATAAAAAAAGTGGTACAATCTGAAATTTATCCAAATTTATACACTTTGTTGAAAGTGGCTCTTTCAATTCCCGTTAATTCAGCCACATGTGAGCGTTCTTTCTCCACTATGAGAAGAATTAAAAATTGGCTACGCACATCGATGGACCAGGAGCGATTTTCTAGTTTGGCAATAATAAACGTTGAAAGAGAAGTATCAAATCAGCTTAAAGCTGAGGATATACTAATTGAATATGCTAAAACCAATAAAAGGTTACAATTATAATTTGTTGTTTGTTTATTTTTATTGATATATAGGGATATTAAAATAAATTAATAAAAGTATTACTATGTTGTTTGTAATTATGTTATTATAAGTCACACCTCCATTTGAAATTTGAAGTAGGTCGAGAGTAATAATGAAGAAAAAAAAATTTAATTTGATTATGAAGTAATATTATGATGTAAGATAATATCAATGGTGATTGGTGGGGGGTTTGGGGGGCAAAGCCCCCCACGGATCTGCTTGCCTTTAATATATTCAGCCCCCCCAAGTTAAAAGTTGAAATTGCGCCTATGTATAAGACTAGAAATTTACAGATAAAATATAAAAATGCTATTCCAAATCACTTTCATTCTCATCCTATCTTCAACATCACACATAAAAGCATTTATAGCATACGATTGCACAGGACAAAATCCGAATGTAACATCATTCAACAGCCTTACAATTGATGAGTGTGATACACCAACACCTTCTAAAACCGAAAGTTTAGCGAAAATCAAATTATTACAAAAGGCTGACATACATCTCCAATATAACCAATCATGCTTTATTACAGTAGATTATATAATAACAAGATGCTCAACATTCGAAGATGCACAAATGGTCGATGGTGGGTTCTTTTCAGAAATAATTGAGCTAAGCTCAGCCAGATGTTCTGAAATACACCAAAAATTACTTTTCCAGTTTCCAATGGGTGGAATAATAACGAACTTAAAAATAAACCAAACTGTACTTACATCACAAACTATAGCAGGCCGTCTTGATAAAGAAGGAAATTGCAAAGGGACAAGTTTCACTAACACTATAGGATCTTGGCACGATGTAGTGGTACAGGCGAAATATAAAATACTCTTATCAGAAGGCATGGCTATTGCCAACAACAAAGAAAATATTATAATATTGCCCACTGGCTCTCGACTAAAATTATCGGAGTCATATGGTCTAGACCCCCAGAAAGGAGAAATAATCTGGGAAAATGAAAGTAATAACTGCAATATTCAAGATTACGACGTATTATATGATGGACCTGCCACGGCCATCACAGCATCAACAAATCTCGACAAGAAAATCATAACATATATAGTGGAAACTGAACATATTGCCTTCGCATTAAAACACATACACCAAACATTTGCATGTAATATACCCGTTATACAAACAGAACACAATCAATTACTCATAATAACTGACCCCGCATTCGTTAACAGCTTCACAGTGAAAAATATTTTACCATTCAATACAAACCTTATGGCATATATAAATACAAAATTAGTATATATGGAATACAACATTAGGAGTTCAATTCAAAGCCTTTACGCGGATCTAATACAAAAACAGTGTGAATTGGAAAGACAAATACTTACACAAAAATTATCTCTAGCCTCGTACAGCTTATCAGAATTCGCATATATTATAGGTGGAGGCCCTGGATTCACTGCCATAAAATCAGGTGAAATAATATATTTACTAAAATGCAAGCCAATAAATGTACAAATTTCCCGTCAAAAATCTTGTTTTAATGAACTTCCCGTAGTGCACAACAACAAAACACTATTTATGACTCCAAAAACTCGAATTCTTCAAAAATATGGCACACAAATTGATTGTAATGAATTTCTTCCACCTGCATTCGTGATCGATAGCGAATGGATTGCCATGACCCCAAATCCTATTACACTTAAGCAACCACAAAAATTAAAACCTCTAACCTCATGGACGTGGTCCTACAAGGACCCAATACACTTAATGAATGCAGGAATCTATACACCCGATACGATCAACGCCCTACAGCAACATTTTTTATTTCCGGCAGAAATCGAAACTGTACAGAAAAATCTAGCCAGAAAAACCCTAGGTTATGAAACATTTGACCAAGGCATAAAAATAAAAAACTTAATCGACGAAGAAACAATTAGTAATTTAATTCAAAAAGAATTAAACAAATTATGGGGATGGTTTACCACAATAGGCAACATAACATCAGGCCTATTAGGAATCTTTCTAATTTGGAAAATAATATTAAACATTTTAAATACTGGCCTCAACTTCACACTCCTCTATCAGACATTTGGATGGAGCACAAAACTGATAGCAGGGATATTCACGAGCGTCACGCATTACATACTACACAAAGCCAACAAAGAACGAGTAAATCGTATTAAAATAAACTCCGATAACACCAATCAAAAAAACCAATTCAGATGTAACAAAAAACATTGAAAAACCACAGCGAACACTAACTTTATAAGTAAATCTCAAGCATTCAACATCCCTTTCATAATTATATTAAGCAGCATACAGCTGAACAGAATTCAACACACAGGCGCCATATAAAACAATCAATGAAACAAGAACTCAAAAGATATCAAAAATAAGTAAAAAAAAAGGGTCTACTAACTCAATAAATAATTTAACTATAAGTATAAGTTTAGCTAATTATGGCCACAAAAAAATTTCATAAATTTGATTATAAAAAATTAATTAAGTATAAATTAAGTCTATTATAATTATAAAATTTTTTCAAACCATTCAAAAATATGTGTTCTTAATTTAAATAAAAATTAAGTCAATCACTATAATATACAATAGGTAACAATTTATTATAGAAATTTCCTACAAAAATTGTCATATTTAAACTATAGTTAAGTAATTAAAATGTATAGTAAAGTTGACAATTGTTTTATCATAAGAATTCCATAATTCCATATAATTTGCAAATAATGTAATTAATATAAATCTAAAATAAGTTATCATTATTGTAAGATAAAAAAAAAAAAAATTGTAAACAAAAAAGCCTAATAATCCAAATTTAAGTAAAATCAATCATTATTATGTTATAAAAATTTAATGTATTATTATATATACCTATATAAGTGCGTTTATATGTATTTGTAAGTGTATATTTATATGTGCGATAATGCACGTACATGCATATACTTTGTTTCATTAAATACTCACATAATTATATTTAAAAAACTTTATTATTTAGGAGATTTGTATAATAAATAATATTATGTAAACTAATCTATAAGATACTTTATATACTAACGTTATAGATCAGTAAATTATAAAATAAAATTTATATTTATCCATATTTAAGATATATACACGTGTATGTTACACCTATATGCTTAATGTCAATGTTCTTATGTACTCTATATGTATCACGTTCTGTATTATAAGTTCTTTTTAAATGTAAATAATGAAACAGCATAGTAAGATATTGTACCTAATACTCATAAACAATGTAAAAACATGACAAAATTGGAAATTGTAAATCATTGCATTAACATCACATGTAATGTTCAATGATTAGTTATAAGACATCAATATGTAAGCACTCATTATCATTCACCAGATAGGAAATACATTAGAATAGTTGATATACAATTTCTGTTCTACCATTCATGACTATATTGTAATCACTTTTCAGTATTAAACGATTAATTGTATTTGTCCCTTTATAATTGTAAAAATAAATACTCCCCTCCCTCCTAATAAGAAAACAGTAATTTTATCTTAACTTTCACTCTCTATTTTTTGATTTCGATTTTAAAATGTTTGTAATATTTATATTACTCTCACTCTCACCGGCGAGTGTTGTTTGTGAGGACACAACAAAAAAAAGTGTAAGGTGGATGTAATGATGTGCATCATTCGAAGGTTCAAAATTGTACGAACTGATTGTCATAATGTACGAGTACAATATTCCATCTTAAAATTGTAAAATCAATAAATAACGGTTCTTTCGATACCCGCACAGACAACACAGATATTTCATATACAAACAAACAATACGCTATTGACACCATAAGTAGGTCAAATCTTCAAAGGGACCGGTCCGATGTCCATCCCGCCATACGTTCCTATTATAACAGGGATACAATACCCTTTTGAATGGCTCTCGATCTCAGGTCGTCGGTGTGTGCACACGGACCGTGAGATTAATAAAACGCTTCTTGATCTTAGGTCGTCAGTGTGGGCACACGGACCATAAGATTGTCTAAGAAGCATTTTATGTCGAGTGGCTATAACGTGCGATTTTTAATACTTTAAAACTTGTTTTGTGCTGTCTGTGCGAGTGTTGAAAGGGTGTTCCAGCTTCAGTACATCAAAACCTGTGTCTGTCTCACTTCATTTCGACCTCACCATCATCCTACAGTAATTATAAGTGTCCAGATCATCGACACCAGAATATCTACACAAACAAGTAAGTGCTATTTTGTCTAGCTTGCCAGACTATCCAGTTGTACTGATCGGCTCTCGAACCTTTGTAATCCCGAGAACCCTCCCTTAAACAAGGAGGAAGGTAATCAACCCCCTTATAACTCTACAACTTTTTCTATCTTTGGGCTACCACCCCCCCTTCTCTATTTTTGGGTTATTACATAATAGTCAACATCTATAAAAATAGCATATATCCCTACCAATCGGAGTGATCGTCAATAATTACGCTTTTCGCCACCAGAGTCCAGAAATAATTATAATTACAAAAATTAATTTTCATCGTTATACTACGATGAAAACTGCATTACGCGGGATAACACTATGAGACCAATATTTATAGTAGATTTACCAAATTTTAAAAATGAATAAAAAAGAACTTTATCTGTGTCGTAGCGTTTTTATTTATTTGATCTCAATACTTATGAATAATTTATAAGTAAATTAAAAAAATAAAAATGAATGAATCTTTCCAAATGAATAATTAGGATTGTGTTTAAGTTCTTGAAAAAAATAAAAACGTTACGACATAGTTAAAGTTCTCTTTAATGTAATCTGAAAATTTGGTAAATCTACTATATATATTGACCTCGTTAGTGTTGTTCCGCGCGAAACCATTTGTACGATCATATTATGACTGGTATAGCGTCCCTCTTAACAATTTCGTCGCTCCTACACTGCTCTTACACTAGCCGTTCAATGAACGTGATTATTTATAATTTCTTTGACTCGCGTCACATTTACCGAAAACCAGTGGGAAACGATGTGTCACTCGGCGAGGAAAAATGTTCGCCATATTTGACGATTAAACACCTCCTACACGACTTGTAAAGCATTGTTACGCCGCTAGTAATCAATGAACACAATCTGATTTAAATTGCATGGGTTTAATTTTTTTTCCCAACACGCCGCCTCACCGTCGCCAATGTACATGCAGTGTTCAAGCACTAATAAGTAATAGAATTTTCGAGAAATTACGATAATCGACTCCTCCCACCGCCATCCGCCATCCGATATCTTCGATCGTTAATATAACGACCGGTCGTGTTGATCGTGTTTGTGTGGTCTCTTCGCAGTCTGCGTTCGTTCCTCGTCCTTAGTGTATGGTGCCGTTTGAATTGTTGTTTAGATTGCCGTTCTATAACATGCACGTTTTGCGTTTTTCATTTATCTCTCAAAATTATTTGTCGTACTCTTTGATTTCGTCAATTAAATACCTTGACCGCGGAACACCGCGAAACGGTTTTTGTAAAAAAGTCATACACAATATTCACAAAATTACACGAAACGCGCATAATTTCCAGTGACCTTGGTTCCGTTCGTCGAATCCGTGTGTCGCCGGCCGTGTGCTTTGTGGTTGCGTTCATGACGGCATCGCCATTTTTGAAAAACCTCGTGTGCATGACGACCGTTCGGATCCGTGTCTACACGTCTTTCTTTCGGCTATCGTCATGCGCTCAGTATCCTGTTTTTGCAATTGTGATCCGTGATCAACCAATTATATCGGTCTTGGTGTTCGTCGCACATGTATAATACGGTCGCGTAGGCATACACATTCGAACGCCAGGCCATTTAAGGGATCGCGTTATGTTACGCGCGTCGTCCGCTTTTTATACACTAAAATTAATATATTATACATGTTATAACACATGTGAATTTTATTATTATTATTTTTTTTGTCTCACTAGATATTTATTTTGTTTGCCGTTATATGAGCGCCCAACGTTAATCTATATACATTATATTTTGCCGGTATTATGTAAATTCGGGTTGTGTTGCCTTTCACATTGTTGATAATTATTTAAATCGGATAAAGTCGATAGGGGTAATTTTTGTTAAATTTTTTCTTCGATTTTAGTAATGCTGTTTTTAAAAACGAACTAACTCTGTGACGAGATTGGTTACTGATGCAACGCACGACTGCGTCCAAGTGTTCGTGTCTCTTTTGTGCTACAGTTGCTAAATAATGAACATAGGCTAAGGCCACTATTTTTCCGGGTGTGGAACTCGAAGAGGAGGCAGATTGTTAAAATTGTCCCTGGTCGGTCTGAAATTATGATATATTGATTGTGCTTTGTTTGATTACAATTGACAATAATTTGTAAAACAGTCGACATATGGTGGCTTTTGTATTTAGTATTAAAATTGGTCGTCGTGGTGCACGAGCCTCGACGACACCCTCAAGTGAGGTTAAAAAAAAATTTTAAATATCGTGTGTCACGAGGGGTGATCTAACCCTCGTCTTTTACTATAATTATTTTATTATCATAACACGTATATTGATTACATGTGTTTATATTTAAGCTTAAGTCTCTGCCCGAGTTTTATGCCTAATTGCTTTTTCTGCAACAAATTATCATAGACTTTCTTTGATATAAAATATCATACTGTTCAAAATTAAGTATTATTGTTTTGAATGTATTTCGTTTGGTGTGGTTAAAAAAAAAATCCCATGTGCTTCGGCTGACGCACCGATTACGGGTTGGCGTTCCTCTCTTCTTGGGTCGGTCATTTGGCGCTACTCTACTGCCAAGATTAGGCTATGTTTTAAATAAACACGTGCTTTGCATGTAATGTGGGTGATGTCTGCACGAAAATAACACTAACTGCAACCAATAACACTAGGTACGTTTATTTTTCTTTATAAAAAAAAAAAAAAATTAGATGATATTAAAAAAAAATTATTTTGTACCTAGTTATCAATAATCGTATCAATTTATACGAAAAATGTATACGAATTTATATCGTATACAGTTTATGGTGAAACACGAAAACCCGACACACAGGTTACATCAAGCCGAACATCACGATTTTGCTTTTCCAGCGATCGGCAAGTCTTGTAATCAATCTTTCGACCGTATCCTTAGAACGTGCCACTCACGTGCAGGTGTATTTAATACTGCCATTGATTTTAAAAATATAATTACAAAATCAATGATACGCATGAACACAAACATGCGGCATGTAAACATTGGATTTGTGTCTTGGCTTAAGAAAATATGCAATATGATTATTTGATTATCGTTCGTGTTGGTTACACCGTGTCAAAATTAGCCAAACGACTCACAAATACAACCAGATAAATCTTTAATACATATGATGATATAGCAGATTAAATTAATCATATAATCTGTGGTGATATCAAGTTGTTTTTTTTTTTTTATTATTTTACCTTTGTTATATACATTACAGCAAATATCAAGTTGTTATTATACTACAATTTGTTGTCATAAATCGTGTATTATACGCATATCTGTGATTACAACTACTGCTGTAGTTGATGCGGACCCGACGGCGGCAGTTCACGGCATTGGACGCCGCCGACTGCGTTTCTAGTTTCCAATCAACCGACAGCCCGTGGACTGCGATACTTACGCGTCTCGCACCTTTAGTAGCGGGACATCGGAACCGCCGAAGGTAAGTGCCAGCGTATCAACGTACTGTTGTTCGTCAACTACGCATGCTTACGGTCCGACGCGATACATACTTGTTATTTTTGGGATCATCATTTTTTTTCTAACTTTCACGTGATTCTTCATCGCCCACAAGCTTACGTGATTTCGTTTATTATTATTATTATTATTACCAGTGGTGGTAAGATATTTTTTTTTTATTACTACTTTAAATACACGTTTGAACCACCCCCACGTGCATTGTGTTACATTTTCTTTTTTTTTTTTTTATTGTTCATTCCGTCATGCCACTTGCCGGTCCACGACAAATTTTTCCTCACTGTTACAATACTGTTCCCTCAGTATTGGTGTATGTTTAAACTTCCAGTAGTCTGAGGCAGTTCTTGCACTAGAATAAGGAATGATCTCTTTCCCTTTCTTCACTAGTATATTCCACTTGATTATTATCTTAATTAGGAATGAATTCTCCATTTATCGCAACATCAGCGTATCTTTCTAAATCTGATAAATCTTTCCAATCCTACCTGTACCATCAAGTACACATCATGCACTCCATAGGCGAAAATCCATTAGAATTTCTGGGGGGGGGCTAATCTAAAATAATAACTTTATTCAAATAATTTGATAGATATCGAAAAACAAAAAAACACATTGTGTCGCATATTTTGTTGAATTGAATCTGAAAGCATTTTAACTGCCTATAAGTATACATAAATACAACAAAAAAAGACCATTAAAAGAATAAAGTTTATTAAAATTATTGTAACACAATTGTTCTATTTTTTCTTGCAAATTTGTTGATGATGGAGTCATTGTCAATATGTTTTACAATATCCTTTTCAATATTAAGTATTGAAATTGTGTTGAAAAGATTTTGAAGCATAGATGTTCTTAACCATGTTTTTAAGCGTCTCATTGCCGAAAAAACGTTCACATGTTGATGAACTAATTGGAAGAGTGATCGCCACTTGCAACAATTTGTACACATTTGGGTAACTTGATTTGAGACATATTTTATCAAGCTTAAAATCATTTTTATTGCATGAACTTTTAATACAATTTTTGGCAACTGTCATTTCTGATCTTAAATCTTGTTTAGATATGCCCAACAAGTCCTGAAAATATTTTTTTGAAGTAAATCAATTTATTTAAATGCACATTATTTAAATAGTATATACCTGATAATGTTCAATAAAGAATTTACTCTCATTAAAGTTTAATTTTAAGAAATGATCAACTGCAGAAGCCATTTGTAAACTCAGTTGAAAATCTTTTTTCCATGTTAACTATAACAGCATCCAAAATTTTGAAATAAGCATTAACTCTAAAATGAGTTTCAACTGAGTCAGATTCAGTAGACTGACATTCTGCACCAGTGGTTGTTGACAAAACAGAACCTTGAAGTAAATTTGATTCATAACTTTTTCTTTTTGATCCTAAAATAATAGGTACCTTATTAATATGCACAGTTAAAATAATATTTACTTAAGATTTAAGAATAAAATGAAATACTTCAAATACTTGCTTTCTTTTTCATAGGCAATTTCCAAAGATCTCATTAAATCCCTCATTTGATCTTGCCTCTTTTAGACTTTGTATAACTCCTTTTATTATATCATTTGCCTTTCCCAATGTAGCAGTCTTTTCTTGAAACATATTACATAGTATGTTTATAGTTGACAATACATTATGTAAAATGAACAAGTGTACCAAAAAGGACCCATTTTCAAGGTGAGAAAGGATTCCTGAAGTATTGTTTAGTATATAAATTCAGATTAAATAATAATAAATAATTTTTTTTTAACCTATTGATTCATTAACACTTTTATCAACTTCATTTTAAATTTATTCTTTTAGTATATCAATAATACACCCATAACTATTTAATACAGTTTCACAGTTTCTATATCTGCAATTCCATCTGGTATCACTCATCCGTATAATGGATTTATTTTTTATTAATAATTTTGCTTGCATATCAATTATTTTTTTATTTTTTGTTGGATGTGAAAAGTAAACATATAAAGCTTCCAAAGTATTAAATACATTTCTGGTTTCCTTTAACAGTTATTAAATGTGTACATTAATACTTTGCAATTTATACCTACTACTCGGTACTTAAATTTACTTTTAAATGTTTACACATATCCATTATTATTAGGTTCATCCTATGTGCCATGCAATGTGTGAATATAGCATAGGGAAAGGTGTTTTTTATTTTTGCTTGAATACCATTAAATTGTCCTGCCATTACATTGGCACCGTCATAAGACTGGGCAAAAATTTGAGCCTTATTTAAATTGCAGTGTTTAAAGTATTTAAGAATATGACAATAAAGACATTCAGCATCTTGTTTTTCAGAAGTATCGATAAAACCTAAAAACCTTTTGAATACATCTAATCCAACTGTGTAACGTAAAAGAATGGGCTTCTAATTTACATGCTTTATTTTTTTTAGCCCCTCTTGACCCACTTAACTGTATAATGAGGATAGCATACCCAATTTTTCATTAATGAATAACATACATTTTTAATAAAAGTTAAATTTAATATTTATTCAAAGATTACTTTTTTCCAATTTTTAAAACCAGAGACAGTAAAAACATCTTCATATTGTGTTCTACCATAACTAAAAATACGGCAAGCATAACAAAAAATTGCATCTAATGCAATACTATATTCAAGCCAATCATGTTTAGCAAAGTAAGATGAGTTAAAGCTGCGATTTTGTAAGCCAAATTTAGATTTTGGATAAGACTAGAGGAAATCATAAACCATAATTTAAAGATATTATTATTTAAATAGGTATAATAAGTTAACTTACATTTAATATTGATTGGGCCGGTCCAGAAACTAATGTTCCCAGATCATCCACAACAGGCTTAAGTATTTGTATTTCCTTTTCAACCGTGGAAATTATTACACTCACTGTAGTGGTAGTTTCTGTAGCTGTTGTAATGGGCGTTGAAGTTAAACACAGTTGGTCTTTTAACAAGTTAACTGCCCTACCGTTTTTATTGGCCATACCCATTTCGCTTTGTGTATCATTACTGATACACAGTAGTTTTTTCTATACCGCTCATACTCTTTTCATTTGTCTTTCCAAACTTGTCCTGAGAATCAAATATGATTCTTGCATAAACTTGCCAATCTTACCTTGAGTATTATATATACACTCATTTATTTTAAGAAATGAATTCTGAGATTCATATCTGACTCTAAATTCAATTTATAATTGATTCTTAATCTAAACATAATTTGCTATTTAATCATGTTTTGGCCCTTCTGATAGCTACATTCCTTCTTATTTTATTTTTATTAAATTAATGAGACATAAGAAAAGTATAATACACTGTAAAAATAGCTGGTGATATAAATAATTTTACTTTATTTATATTTTATTTGGTATAACCCTAATATAGCATATTTATGAACTAAACAGTCGATGGTTATTAATGTCAATAAAACTGCATACGGTCGAGTTTTATTTTAGTTCTTCTAAGCATTGTGTTTGGCGATCTATCACACACATTGGTTTATGGAATTTCCTATTTATTATTTTAGCTATACGCAAGTCTTAATTTATAGATTATAAATTATAATGAATTAAAAAAAATCGATATCGGTTGAATACTTGACGTATACGGTGTAGCCCGTCCTATACAACAAAATATCAAAGGCGTATTTATATCAATATATTAATAGTTATAACTACTTCTTGACAATTCAATTTAAAATGTATTTAAAATTATATAAAAATTAAAACTAATACAACAATTTAATAAAATTATAACAATACTAATACTTTCTTTAGTAATTAATTTTGTAAATAAAAACCTTAATCACCTTTGATTAGTACAACAATGAATAGTATAACTTACTTTTTAACAGCATTATGCTCATTGAAAAAACAAGGCATACAAAAAAATTTAATGCAAATGTTACATTTTGTTGTTACTTGTCTGGTTATCTTTTGAGCATGATCGCGTCCACCTTGAAGCATCATTTCTTTATAGCAAACAAAACAACGTCTTTTTGATTTAACTTTTTCCAATTCATGATATTTTGCAGTTTGAATATCTCCAAACAAAGTCATTTCATCTGACTTTAATAAACTTATGACCAAAATTTCTCTAAACACAGTTTCTCTTGGCGTATTTCTTCGTATAATGATAATGCATTGAGAACTGATGTGTTTAAAAGTAATTCAAAAACAACATTTTTATACCATTTTAAAGTTTTACGAAGAGGGTTGTGATAAGAATTTCTAAGATCAGTTACATCAACTAACCCTTTGCCTTTATTATAATTTATAATAACTTGAGGTTTTATTACTTCTTTTCCCCGTTTATTAATTATAGTAGATTGAGCATCTGAGTGTTTTGTTGATATCATTAAAACCTCACGCTTGTCCTTCCATTTTAAAACAGTTATGCCCTTATTACATTGTTTTGCAATTACCTCTCCTTTTTTCAATTTCTTATTGACCACTTCTTTAGGATTATTTTTTCTGTTAGAACGTAGAGTGCCCACTAAGTTAGTAGATCTGTTTAAGAGTTCACTTGCCAAATCGTAGCTACTATACCAATTATCGGTATACATTGTTCTACCTAAATCAAGGTAATCTTCTGCCATATCCATTACTACTTTGGTTGACACTCTCTGACCAGCAATAGCCTCCTGTCCAGCATAAATTTTAATTCCAACAGTGTAAAAGTTATCAATGCATAGTTTAAATAATTTTATTCCGTATTTGTGGGTTTTGTTTTGTATATATTGTTTAAATGAAAGACGTCCTGTAAATGGAATCATTGACTCGTCAATATACATAGACTGTTTTGGAGCTCGTGTCATTTTAAATTTTGATAAAAGCAAATCAAGTAATTTATTTACTTTAAATAAACGGTCTCCTGGGGGACAAAGTGCATTATTAGAGCAATGAAATGTTCGCAAGAGAAGTTCAAAACGTTTTCGTTTCATAAATTTAGGTATGTTGGATATATAAATAATATTATTTGTTTTTCCAGTAGGAAGCTATGGAAGGTTTAGGACATAATCCCATCCACATAATAATTCCTAAGAATGTTTTCATCTCAGTAGGGGTAACGTTTTCCCATTGTTTTAGGCGTGAATGAGGACTAACTACAGATTTTAGTAATTCTGCAGCATATAGGTTTGTCTAACGTTATAAATTATGATGAAATATATAACATCTAAACTTTTAAGAATTATCAGTTAGAGTTTTTTGTAAGTGTGATTAAAAATATATTTGTGACGCAAATACTATAACACATACAATTAAGTCATGAAATAGTTAAATTGCAATACGTTGGATATAATAATTGTGTCCGATTACAAATACGGACAACAATGCGTTGACGCTAGATCGTCAAGTGTTACAATTTAATTTTTCGACGAAGTTTAAATTATGAAAATACTGAAGAAGCGCTTGTATCTATACGAAAGGTGGACTAGTAACACACGCGTTATAGTTTTTATTGTTGTTATTTTTATTATTATTATTATTTTTTTGTGAACCATGCAAACACGGGTTCGTAGAAGTAGTATGGTCAAAATATTTAAGGTTTGTTAATCTTTCAACAAAAATACACGAGTTCCAGAAGATGTATGGATTTCATGTGGTTGGGTACGATTGGTGAGAAGCGCGGAAACCGCTCGCCGCTCCCAAAGTTTGTTTGGTCAACATCGGACCGTTATAGCTGGAACATCAACGTTTCTTTGTTATTTTTTATTTTTTTATTCCCCGCCAGTGTTGCCAGGTCTGGGGAAATTTCCTCATTCTGGAGAAATTTGATTGGTCTGAGGAAATGTTTGGAGAAATTAAATTAAATTAAAATAAATTAAATTATTTATTGTGACAAAAAAAAATCCTTGAGCTCTAATACAAGTACTTACATATTATACTCGTATTATAACTATTCGGCGATTTCAAATAAAAAAATAACCGGATGGACCTCGCTCTGCTGTACAGTTGGGGGTGGAGTGCACCTTGTTTATAGGATAGGTCATTATTACAATGGATTTGTTAAATTTGAATGCAATGATAGATATCATTGTATACGAAAAACGATCTGAACGGAGATGATATGTTTGTCTAGGATATAATACATTATATTATATTTTACATGTAATTTTATGTCAATATTCGCTGTTCAAACGCTTATAAAAAAAAATTGTGCCTATGGATTTTAATAATTTTTGAATGACATTAAGAACTACTTCTGTGGAATTTTCTATTAAATTTTCAAGTATTTTGTAGAAGCCAAATTTTTTTTATCACCGATTATAAAAATAAAATGTAAAAAAATCGAATATTTTAAATGCCTATAAGTGGCTTAAAAATCAATATAATATTTTGAAAAAAATATTGCATAAAAGAAATACCAATCTTAACAGCTGGTAGAAATTTCAAAAATCTGCGACTTATACTTTTTGAATTATAACAAATATTTAAAATCGTCTGAGAATAAATCGCTATTTTATGCAATTTCGTAAATATTTAAATTTCAAACACTCATACAATTTTTTCCTCTTAGTCCGGTAGAAATTTTTTTAAAGATTTTTGAAGAGAAGCTTATAGATAACCTAGTGTTAAAATTTTGAACCTTAAGTATGAACAGAAAAAATTTTATGAATTTTTATCTACAAAATAACTTGCAAATTTTCACAATTTTTACATATTTTGTACAAATTTGAACATTAAGGCCTTATAAAAAAAATTTGAGTACACCGATCACCGATATTTTTTAGTTACGGTAAGTTTAACTTATTATGAACCTTGTATTAAATTTTCAAGAGTTTTCGGTCTGTCAATTAAATTTTATAGATGTTTAAAAACAAAAATTTTACAAAAATCGAAAATTTAAATTGTCTATAAATAAGTCAAAATATGTCAAAATACTTTGAATACTTAACCATGTATAGAAAATGTCAATATAAAGATTTGGTGAAAATTTCAAGTTGTTGCGACTTTTGGTTTTTGAGTTAGAGCATTTTAAAAAAATGTAATTTGTAAAAACGTGATTTTGCGTAAAATTTTCCGTTTTTTCGTAATTTTTTTTATAGTTTTTTCGATTTTTTTAAAAAGTATTGAAAAGTTGGATTTTAGACTAGCCAAAGTACCATCTACATTCACTTTCCTTTCAGAAAAGTTGCTACTTAAGCAAATCGAAGCATTTTTACTGCCAATAAAGCTGTCGTCAGACACAAAAAAATAAAAAAAAAAAAAAAAAAAACACCCATCATTGTAAAACCAATAGATTCCATCACTCCGTTCAGAATCTAAAAAATAATATTAATAAAATATTATCGTTCCGCAGTGGTCATTAAGATAATAATTTCCCGTTTTTGTAGACTGTTTCCTTTGAGGTAATAAAACCATAATTCTGCATCAGCCTCTGGCACACTCTAGTTAGTCTAGTTAGTCTGGAGTATAACATAAGACAAGTCCACATCGGTATGACAGGTATAACAGATCCCATCAAGTCACTGAAGTATTCTTCGTTTTGAAATGCATTTGGAATGCTTCCATTATTTATTGTAAATGATGCTCTTATGTTTCTAGACATTTTTGCAAAACGACAATAAAACTTTGAAGATTTATATTTTTTCTTAGATGATGGATTTGTTTTGAATTCATCTACCTACATTCCATCAGAATTTAAAGACATTTCTTCAAAATGTTTATACTCATTTGAATTCATCACCGTGTCACAGTTGTTGTTCAGTTCAATCAGGTAATCAATCGATTTCTGAACATTATCGTTTAGGTATGGAGAAATTATAACAGTGCAAAGTGCTTCAAACCATTTATCCAAATCATTTACCATTTTCAGATTAAATGCTGGTGTTACTAAACCAACAACAATACGTGCAAGATCTTTGTTTTTATTAGTTTTGCCAGCCGTACCATAGTAGGTACTTGAACACGTCGTCTGAAATGTTTTTCACTAAATGACAGCAACATAAATTAAGTATGATTTTTGATTTCATTTGTTTATGATCATACAAGTAATCATAACATTGGTCTAGGTAGTCTACAACATCTGTGCACCCGTTAAAAGCCTGTGCCAATGATTTTATTATTGCCGTGGAGAAATCGCTCGTCACATTCACAATTAAATCTGACAGGTCAAAGCTATGTTCTGTTGCAAACTTTTTAAATGCGTATAGCCAACTGGAAATAGCTGTTGCCGATTGATTGGTGCTTATGAATTCCGCGACTGGCATCATGTGATCGTTTGCTTTTATTACCGCCGCATAGTACCGTAAACGTTTTTCTTAGTTTTTCTTTGACGTAGTAGATCTTATGACTACCTGTTGCATCAACATGTAATGTGACTGGTTTGAGTTTATTCAAAACCATCAATTGTTCTATACTAAAAATGTAACATTCAAAGTTACGACTTTGAGGGTGTGATACATATTTTACAAATTCTGAGTTTTCAGATGCCATTTTTACCATATCTACTCTGTCATCGCTGTTGTAATCAAATTTACTCAAAGTCTCGTGTGACACTCTGTTGGAAAATTGTTCAAGTTTATTCCATTCATAAATGGATAACTCAAAAGTTCCCTCTATAGTATTAAGATATGAAAAATTATATCTTTTTTCTTTTTTGTTTTCTAGGTCACCACTTATTGTCAATGGAAATATATTTTTAGAATTTTTGGGCAGTGCTTTGGCGTCTGTCTCAGTGCTACAAGGGACAATAGTTCTTCGTAATTTTATTGGAGTTACATCATCAATTACCTCATCTAATTCTATTATAGATTCAACAAAAGAAAAATTATTGTCAAAATAACTTTTATGTTGTTTAAAATCAATAGTTTGTGGTGAATATGTAAAGTTTGCTTGTCTAGAAATGTCTACATCTCGTTTAATTGCAGTAGATGTGATAATATTGGAATGGTCAGTGATCAATGAGTGATTTTTCTCTTTAATCATTTTAGTTTCATCAGATCTAAGAAAACTATTTTTCAAATCGTCTAAGGTTCGATCAAGTTTGAAGTCTTCGAAATCACTCTCTAAAGCTTCATTTGCTTGCTTTATCACTGCATACGGTGAAATCTCTGATTCTATTTCACAGTTGACTTCAAAATCTTGTTTCCGCCTATTAATACTAAAAAAACAGGATTTTTTTTGGGGGAAGGCAAAATTCAAATAATTTTAAAATTAATAGGTAGTATTTATTTTGAAATATGTACAGAATTCTTAAAGCTTTTTACAATCTTTTACTAACAAATTTTTTTTTTTTTTTGTGTTCCAGTTTTAATTCTAAGTCGCGCCGTAGTGTTGATGTTATACCTAATTTAAAAGTAAATGTTTTTCAAATCGTTCTAAAGCATTTTTCCAATTATTGTATCCTGTTTGAACTAATTGATTAAGCGCTTGAGAAGAACAGTGACCAGCATTTGAAGGGGCAAATAAAACACACGTCTTACAATAGACACTATTTTCAAAATTTGAATACGCCAACCATTTATATTTTATTAACCAAAATCGATTAAATTTTCTATTTTGAGAACCTATTTGTTGAGTTTTAAAAGTATAACTATTATCGGGAACCCATATATTTTTAATAAAATTAATTTTTTCGTCATCACTCATTTTTTTGTTTACATATAAAGATATATCATATTTTGGTACTAAGTTATTACCGTCATTTAGTTGAACATTACATTCATTTGATGTAGCTGTAGCATCATTATTTATTGCCGATGAACTGTCTATAGCAACTGATTGTTTTTGGACTTCTGCAGGTGTGGTGTGTGACCCAACTATAAAATAATTTAATAATGATCCAGCATGATTACGTTTCATGGTATTAAAATTTTAAATCCACAAAAAACAATTAAGAATTAAAAATAAATAAATAAATAAATAAGCTCGTGAAAAACCAATGATGTTGACTTGAACAGCTGTACGACAGTCGACAATACTAGTTAATCTGCTAAATAAGTAATAAAATGAAAGTGGAATTTGCTAACGCAAAGATAACTGCGGTTTGCGATAAACTAAATTTTATCGATAAAAATGTATAATCTAGACGTTTCCGGTATCCTACACAGTACACAGTTTCAACTAACGACGTCGCGACGATAATAATAGACAACAGAGGTCTCCCGGAACCCGGAATGACAGGTATAAATATAATCATTGATTTTAAAATTTTATTATAAAATCAATGATATAATATAATATTATGTTATACCTAATGTTTCAATTTCGATAGTTGATAATTTTTTTTTATAATAATTTAAAGTAAAATGTCAATTGTCAATAAACCTAATAAAATTATCAAAATGTTTGGGGCTAGCCATTTGGAGGGGGGGCTAAAGTCCGTTAGCCACCCCCTTGGGTGCGCCCTTGGTACCACCCACCATCTACTTCACCGCCGTCTGTAAAACACCCTTCTTTTTCACTTACTGTTTGTCAGTGTGTACTAGTGAGTCATTCGACGTTACCATAGGCTACGTTGTATATCAGCGTAGCATACTGTGTGTAACACGTTGGTCTTCCTGTAAATCTCCTAGTACTTACGACCATTGAAATCACAGCGTTGTGAGTGGCTCCCAAATAACATATCAATGATGTACGTTGTGAATTCGAAACTGAGTTATATGTATATGTATGTTATGTTATTAACAATATACATTATAATTACAATACACCATGACGGAGCCATATATTAGTAATCCCTCGAGACTCGAAGTCAACGGGAGTATAAATAAACTTAAGAATAATAAGGCCCCAGGAGAAAGTAATGTAATAGCAGAATTATTTAAAAATAGCGGGGAGACTCTGAAAAACGAAGTATAGAAAATGATCAATCTTATCTGGGATAAAGAAGTACTTCCTGAGGAGTGGAATTTGTCGATATTATGCCCAGTGTTTAAAAAAGGAGACGCACTAGACACAAAGAATTATAGAGGAATTTCTTTATTAGATACATGCTATAAAGTATTATCAATAATTCTCTTAGAGCGGATAACTCCATACGCTGAGGAGATTTTAGGACGATACCAATGTGGATTTAGAAAAGGAAGGTCAACTACAGATCAAATATTTATCCTGAGACAAGTTATGGAAAAACACTATGAATTCGACAAAGACCTCTTCATGGTATTCGTCGACTATAAGCAGGCGTACGATAGTATAAATAGGGAAGAGTTATGGAACACATTGATCCACTTTGGAATACCGAAAAAATATGTTAACATGGTAAAGTTATGCAATAATAAAACAGAGTGCAAAGTGAAATTTCTGGGAGAACTATCATCGGCCTTTGAAATAAAGTCAGGCCTACGGCAAGGAGATGCTTTGTCCCCAACCCTGTTCAATTTAGGCCTCGAAAGGGTGATTCGAGAAATAAACCATAGTCATCAAGTTGAGGTGGTAAATAAAGAATTAATATTGGCGTACGCAGATGACATTGTAATTTTAGGAAACACAAGACAAGATATCACCCAGACAATGTCTAACTACGTGACGGCCAGCAAAAGAATGGGACTTTGTATCAACGAAGAAAAAACAAAATTTATGGTACTCTCCAGGAGAAGAGAAGATCAGCCTAATCTACAAATAGATAATCTCACATTTGAAAGTGTAGAAAATTTTAAGTATCTAGGTGTGAACATAAACAATAAAAACGACATGCATCAGGAAATAGTTGAACGGTTAGCAAGTGGAAACCGATGCTACCATAGCATCCAAAAGTTATTGAAATCTAAATTGCTGTCGAGAAGGTTAAAAACACACGATTGGATCTGCGCCGGGACAAATCCCAACGTTCCAAGTCCTTACTACGCATGCGCCTAGACTAGATATTTTGTCGACATAATTTCTTATCAATTTAAATAATGATAATAAGAACACAGAAGTTTAGGACTTTAGGTATTACTGGTATTAGGTTACGAATTTAATTATTAAAACATTTGTCATGATGTTTGTTAATACATAAGATAATTCGTATAATAATTCATTTTTAAATTAGTACATTTATATATTACACATTTACACGATAACTCATTTTTTAAAACTTTAAGTAACTGTGGTTAAAGTTGTCTTCACTTACAATTAATACATCATCATTTTTATTTATTAAAGATGTCCTTATAATATTTTCCTCTACTGAACTCATGTATATATTTTCAGAAGTTTTTACTTTTTTATTGTTTCTAAAACGTACTTGTGATTCAATTTTTCTTTTATTATTAATTTCAGTTTTCTTAAAACCTGTATCTTCATTTTTGGAAAGTATAGTTATTATTTTATCACAATATTTCATTACACTATTTTCATCATCTTCCGGTAAGTTAGATTTATTATACATACCAATCATCATTTCCATCTTGCTTCTTATTTGAAGACTTTTTTCTGAGTCTTTCTTTTGTTCAAAAGGATTTAATTTGTTATCTATCACTAAATGATTTTCAAATACTATTGGAGAAGTTATTGATGTATTGTTTGATATTAATTTATTGTCTCTAGCGCATGCATGGATGTGTTTGCATATGTTTAAATACAT
Organism: Sipha maydis; assembly: GCA_034509805.1. NCBI lineage: Eukaryota > Metazoa > Arthropoda > Insecta > Hemiptera > Aphididae > Sipha > Sipha maydis. The sequence continues at coordinate 232,574 of JASXSY010000524.1, read as the reverse complement.
TACATTGTCCTTACAAGTACATTTGTATGTATGAATACAAATTTGGCAAACATTACAGGTTAGTACACAATTTTGACAAGTTGCAACTGTTTTCTCTACTTTGTACGTAATAGTTGTATATTTTTCAGATGTAACTATCCAGCAGTTTTCAACATTTTTAATCATACTTGATAATATACTAGTACTTTTTTTGTGACTTGCAATAATTTGTACTAACTTTGAAGATCTTTTTTGTTTGGACATTTTGATCATCCTTTCAAAACTTTTGTCTCGTACTAATGCCATTAAAGCATCAATAGCCAAGTCCAGTCTCTTACACTGTTTTCCATCAAGGTATGAATGTTTAATATTTTTGTGTAATGCCTCTAAATACATATTAGTGTTTATTCCACAGTGTTTTCTGTTGAAATAAGCCCATTTTTCAACTCTTGTTGAATAATTGTTGACAAAATATTTACCAAATTCAACTGTATCTGGATCATTTAAGAGTTGTGATGTTACTTGAGATATTTCAACATAAAATGCTTCTTCTTCTGTCCCATGCAATAATGTTTTTATGGTTTTATAAACAAGATTTTTTTTTTCATTGGTACGTATCTTACATAAATTTTTAAACCAATTTCTTAAAACGTGCCATGTGCATAATAATTGCTTTTGAACTGTCCCCATCACAATACTCCAAGCATTATAAAATGCTGGTTCGTCATCAGACATAAAAATATTTGCATTAATTTTACCAATAACATTTTTAATATGTTGAAAAAAATGTTTATATGTTGCAGTATCTGATTTATTGGAAAAGTAGAAAGCAACTGGATATCCATTTCCATATTCATCAATGACAACAATTGTGTATAGTTGGAAATTATAACTGTTTAAACCATGGGTACCATCAATACATATTTTATCGTGACTAAACTGTACAAGCATATCTGATTGATATTGTGTCATTATAATCAAACAAAAATCATTTTCCGTAAAATGTGGGACATTTGGATCTTTTTCTCCTTGTGGTTTAAAGTATAAAATTGGACTATGATCATCTTTACTCTCGTCTGATTTACTTTTTATTCGGTCTACCCATAATTTAACACTTACAGCATCATTATTGTGATGTTTTGTGGAATATGTAATATTGAAGTCTCCTCTGATATTATGTAAATCTTTTTTCTCTAATAAATGTAGGCGTTTTATTTCTGTTCCAGTTGCAGAATCACGGACATCATTCAATATCCTCTGTACTGGTACACCCATAGATAATTTTCCTAGAAGTAGAGTTACAATGTAAAATGTAAGTAGTCACTATCAGCACTATACTATTGGCTATGTTAATAATTTAATTATTGTTTACTCTATGAAGGTACCTGCTAATTGGGATCTGTCTAATGTACAATACTAATATATATATATATATATATATATATATATATATATATTATTAAATAAAAACGTATATATAACTTTTACCTTGCTTGAAAGACGTGGATTATAAGATCTATGGCAATCAAAATATATATACTCTACACTATTACGCTGTTTTTTTGATGTAATAACATACTGACTACTACTTCTGTCTTCAATTTGTTTTTTCCATTCATCAAACTCTATTTCAAACATAATATATTATGAACAATTATTTCAAATCTGATAAGTGTGACCAAGTATGAAATATATCTTAAGTTAAATTAAAACAAATTCCTATCTTTTATTTTATAAAGTTTAAAATTTACCTTCCATAGTATTAAAATTGATTAATTCAACTTTCATAATTTGATTATGGTCAGTTTGTAAGTGGCTTATGAACAATTTGAAATTGTTTAACTTTGTTCTACAATTATCAAATTGGCATATGATGTTTGTATGCAGTTTGGTGCGGTTCATGTGGAGATAAATATGTTTGACTAGTTCTTTCTTTAAATTGAAAGTGGCATTGCAGTAGTTACATTCGTAACCTACTTTGTCTATAAGCTATGGTGAAACAGTAGATTAAATCAATTTTCATTATAAAGGTTTTTTTTTGTATAAATGACAGGGTAAAAATGATTGACCAAAAGTATTAAATACCTCAGATAGAACATCAGAATGTTTTTTCTTCTTATGTTTATTTAAATTAGAAATTGAATAATAATACTTTTTGCATATTTTACATTTAACAGACATTTAAAAAAAAAAAAACTACACAATTAAAACGCAGATTCATAAACAAAAAAAAAAAATGTGATGAAAACTGATTTTTGCATTTCCATTACTAAAATATATATATAAATAACTACAGATATCAGATACTAATAAATTTCATATTTTATTACCTTTCTGTTGACATTTAGTATCATATACTTATCTTAATGTATCCTAATGTTTAACCTCGTATTATTGTTATTTATCGAGTAGTTAGTGAGTAGATAATTGTAATGTACATCAATACATCATTATGATATAACAGTTACCAATAAAGGACTATGAAATACTTGAGTTATTATTCATATTATAATAATAGTAATCCACAACAAATTGTATACAAAGTATGCTATAAGTCATATTACATAAAAAAAAACCGCACCATAATACCTGCATTTTATTTTAAATCAGAGCTACTGTTTTCAATGGGTGACGAAAAAATATTTTAAATAAAAAAATAATATTTATAAATAATATTTTATATTTCAAATATTGCGCGGAAAATATAGACCAATAAGGATAGTCACCTTCACAACTGATAAGTATAAAAATGATTGATAAGAAATTATGTCGACAAAATATCTAGTCTAGGCGCATGCGTAGTAAGGACTTGGAACGTTGGGATTTGTCCCGGCGCAGATCCAATCGTGAAAACACTGCTCTATAGCAGTTATCTGAGACCAATAGTTACGCGTGTGAGGCATGGCCTACGACGAAAGACGATAATAAAAAATTGGCAATATTTGAAAGAAAAGTTTTGAGAAAAATTTGTGGCCCGGTGTACAATCCCGATTTAAGAACATTCGAAAGGCGGAAAAACGAAAATTTGTACCAATTGTATGGAAAACCAACAATATTAACGTTTATAAGAACTAGGAGAATGGAGTGATTTGGATATATTTGGAGAGCTGAAGATGATATACTCAAAAAGGTCATAACCACAACGATACAAAAAAAACGACCACTGACGTTTCGTAGACCGCGAACGAGATGAAAGGATGCTGTGGAGAAGGACGTTCAATTGGTGGATGCGCATGCGTCTGTTGAATTAGCACTCAACAGAGAAAGGTGGAGAGACTTACTCGTGGTAGCTCAGGCCCTTCAAGGACCGTTAAGCTGAAGGAAGAAGAAGATGTTATGTTATTCATATTGTAACACCTTTATATGGTGCATTTTTGTTATTATTGTTATAATTATTATTATAAACTTCATATATCGAATTATATAAATAAAGTTAACAAGATTAAAAAACCAATACGAGTTTAAGTTTTGTTACAATATCTATATTATAATATTAATTTAAATTTAATTAATTAATTTAGTCAATTACATATAGTTATATTTTATTACCTCGGTCATCAGTTATAAAAGTTTTAACCTATTTTTACGGTTAGTCGATTCTGTATTTTTAAGCTATTGCATAGCTTTTATCGCAGGCCTGGTGTAGTGACTGAAAAAACATTTTTCGTAACGAAAAAGCGTGACCACTACCTGTGGAATCCCGTAATCCCCTACCGTAATCTGTCTACCGCTAACTAGAATAATAAAAAAATTTAAAATTATATCAACTTCTTATTTATTTAATATGCAATAGCTTTATCGCGGCAGTCCCCGAAAGATCCGTTACCCCAGTACCACCAAATTATATAATTAACTCCAAAATTATCCTATTGATTGTTATTTCATTTGTACAGATTTGTAATCGTGACTTGAACATTTGTACACCTCCCAAAACTCGGGAAAATCAATTTTTCCGTGGCGGTACTGGTGTAACCGTTACCCCAGTACCGCCATCGGCTTATATTGGTCCTATCGACTCCGGACTGGTACAGACGATTGTTATTTCATTTGTACAAATTTGTAATCGTGACTTGAACATTTGTACACCTCCCAAAACTCGAGAAAATCAATTTTTTCTTGGCGGTACTAGTGTAACCGTTACCCCAGTACTGCCATCGGCTTATATTGGTCCTATCGACTCCGGACTGGTACAGACGATTGTTATTTCATTTGTACAAATTTGTAATCGTGATTTGAACATTTGTACACCTCCCATAACTCGGAAAAATCAATTTTTCCTAGGCGCATTTCCTACTGTTTTTTCATGTCCGTCCCGTATTAATCCCTTACTGCTAACGTATAAATTTTTGAAAATTTATTTTTATTAGAAATAATTATATCTATGATATTTATTTATTTATTTTTTATTAAGAATAAAAGCTTCGACATCTAAGGTCATTAGCTTATACAGTGTTACATTAACTTAATAATTAATAATAATGGTGATTACGTGTGTAAATTTAGCTATGCCTATTATGTATAACGTATATAGTGTTTATGCCAGTGTGTAGATCTAGATATTTTTGATAACGTATAATTTTGATCGTATTTTACGAACTTCATCGGGAAGCCACAGGCTATGATAATAGCGGCCTTCTGGAATTCCCAAATGCTGTCGGATTATACAGCTTGAATACATATTTAATAATATAAATAGTTTATGCTTAAAACTAATATAAATTTATAACTGGACTAAGAAAATTATACTGTTCATTATATCGTTTCATCAAGCATTGGATGGTTGTAACGTTTATATATTTTCTATTATTTGACAAAATCAAAGGAGTTTATAGTGCTTATATAGTTTATATAGTAAATAGTGCTATATTAATTGAAAAATTGAAAAATTGATTTTCCCGAGTTTTGGTAGGTGTACAAATGTTCAAGTCACGATTACAAATCTGTACAAATGAAATAACAATCGTCTGTACCAGTCCGGAGTCGATAGGACCAATATAAGCCGATGGCGGTACTGGGGTAACGGTTATACCAGTACCGCCACGGAAAAATTGATTTTCCCGAGTTTTGGGAGGTGTACAAATGTTCAAATCGCGATTACAAATTTGTACAAATGAAATAACAATCGTCTGTACAAGTCCGGAGTCGATAGGACCAATATAAGCCGATGGCGGTACTGGGGTAACGGTTACACCAGTACCGCCACGGAAAAATTGATTTTCCCGAGTTTTGGGAGGTGTACAAATGTTCAAATCGCGATTACAAATTTGTACAAATGAAATAACAATCGTCTGTACAAGTCCGGAGTCGATAGAACCAATATAAGCCGATGGCGGTACTGGGGTAACGGTTACACCAGTACCGCCACGGAAAAATTGATTTTCCCGAGTTTTGGGAGGTGTACAAATGTTCTAATTTCGATTACAAATCTGTACAAATGAAATAAAAATCAATAGGATAATTTTGGAGTTAATTTGGTATATATATATATTTGGTATATAATTTGGTGGTACTGGGGTAACGGACCTGTCCCCGAATGCCACTAACCGGTTATTACGTTTTATAACGTTCAATTATTGACACCTATTCAATATGAAAACTCTACTTTTTTTCCAAGTCATATTCCAGTATTGAATGTTCACATCAGATCTTCTGCCTTCTCTAATTTTTTCAAAGCACTTTTTTCTACAATTGTCTTTATCACAGCCTGGTAACGCCCTATGTTGATCTTTTTGTATTTTTTTTCTTTTCCTAAGTTCTCTGGATTTTGTAAATAGCTCGACATCATTATTAATCTCAATTATACCATCATCAACATAAATAGGTAATTCAGATATATCTATGTTAGATTCATTATTATCTGAAAATTAGAGAAACCCAATTCTTTATCTTTCGAATGAAAACCCTAACATAATATTATATATATAGTTATAATTTTAATATTTTACCTTGAATAAGTTCTTCAACTTCAACTAATAAATCTGTTTCTGCAATTATAGCTGTATTTGTTGATTGTAGTGAACCACGAATAACACTTATATTTGGGTCATAATCGTACACAATATTTTTTGTATCCATTGCAAATAAAAACTGTACATAAAGATATTCACGACTGGGTATAATCGATAACTGAACGAAATATAATTTGTGTGCGATATACGACAGTGAAATTCCAAATATTATCAGTAACTTAAAATTAAATATATAAGATACGGCTTAATGGCAATCGGTTTCCTAAAGAAAAATGTCGTAAATATATATTATGTGGAAGTGCTAAGCTAAAACGCCGCATTTGAAATAAAACATACGGCAATCTCTCTAAGGAAATTGTGGTTACGACGTTATAAGTACTGATTATATTTTATTACAATTGCGGCAATATTGTTTTCTTATAAACATATACTTCTGGATAAATAATCATAGTTACGGCATTTTTGCATAAGAAAAACTTGTAAAACTATAATATTAAACGTACTCACTGTGCAAATAATTGTAATATTTACGTTTTACAAATGTTTCAAGTTTACTTAAAACGTTAAAAATTATTGTATTGTCACGTAGCACAATTACACACACAATAATATATTAATAATATTAATAATAAAGAAAAATATAAATTATAAAAAAAAAAGAAAAGAAAAATTTATAAATTATAATAATTATATTTATTATTATAATAATAATAATGAAATATGGCGAATGAATAAACAAGACTAAATCGATAACGATAATAAGACGCACAAAATTATAATAATGAAAATGTCATCAGACATACAAACAAATAAATAAAAGGCCACGAAGACGGCTAAAAGCAGACAAAAACTCGTCGTCGTTCGCAGCGGTCGGCTCACCGTCCGCGAACGCTTCGTGACACATCGCCGTCTCCAAAACTGGTTCTTTTTAATCGCTCGGGCGTCCCGATTGATAATCGAACTTATGATGTTACACAGACAAAGGGGTGTGACGGGTGAGATCGCGGTATCCGTGTGACACGACCGTGTCAACTCTCCACCCCTAAGCTGGTACACACCTTTGTTGGGAGACGGGTATGGTGCCGAGAGGGACCCCGAGCACCACACTTGCGATGGGAAGGGGCGGTCACCGCCCAGCTTCCAGTTTACTGGTAACTACTCCCGGTAAAGGGCCTCGATGTCGGCAAGGATGTCCTCGTCCCCTACCACCATTGGCTCATGTGGCACGGCCGTTGAAGGGGAACTCGGTGGATCATCCCCGCCGACACTCACTGCCCCCCCACCGGAACTAGCTCCAGCCCGCTGTTGCGGTTGCCTTTTCACCCGAATGGGCAGCTGGAAGATCTTCGCAGCAGGAGCGGGTTGTTGTTCCACCGGTCTCAGGGCGGCAGTCGGTGGAGCAACGGCAGGAGCGGGGTGCGGTGCTGCCGGTCTTGGGAAGCTGCTCGGCCGGTTTGCCGGTCGTTGGGCGCTGCTCGGCCGGTTTGCCGGTCGTTGGGCACTGTTCGGCCGGTTTGTCGGTCGTTGGGTACCGCTCGGCCGGTTTGCCGGACGTTGGGCGCTGCTCGGCTTGGCCAGACGTTTTGGTGGCCGTACCGGACCCGGTGCTGGCCGTGAATCCGCGACGCCTGGGACAGGGGGATTCGCCGGTGCTGCCTGCGCGTGTTCGCGCCACCCCCGCTCGTAGGCTGCCCATAACAGCGGGTTGGATCGCAACGCCACCGTGTCCATCTCGCTGATGCTCTGCGGTGACAGCTCGGGTGGTAGTGGTGTGGAGACCGGCGGGAACACTGCCCCCAGCTGCTCCAATCACATTGTCGTCTGATGTCTCCGGTACCCGCGGTGTGATCTGAGACTTCGTGGTTAGCACCCAATCTGCCGGACTTTTAGTTTCGTGTCCAAACACCGAAACTGACGGTGAAACGCCGGTCCTGTTGTTTTTCCGGTTGCGTAATGTAAACAAAATTGAAGAAAGCTTTTGGTCCCATAAGCGATGATTATCGTTTACCAGAAGTGCCCGCAGGCCTTTTTTTCAATTCCTGATTACGCCTTCTACCGGATTGGCCCTCGGGTGGTATACCGGGGTAGTCCATCCCTCCACCCCCCATCGGTCGAGTGCGCTTGTCCACCCGTCCGAGGTAAACTGAGGGCCATTGTCGCTTAGTAGCACTCATGGGTAAGGTCGTAGTGCTACAGGCATAGGATTGTTAAGTTAAATTTCATGTTCAATTAATTTGTCCTGCCTAGACTTCCACTGAAAACATTTGCATACTTGGTCAGTATTGTTTTTATTTTCTCTACATATTCGGGGTCTCCCGTAAATTGTATTTCAGAAAAATCGGGAAGTTGAGTTGGGGGAATGTTCCCCTTTTTCCAGCACACCGAAGCGCGTTTTCTAGAGCCCATATAAATCGTGTAATTCGTATAATCTAACGAAACTTGATTTTGGACTAGAAGGCCTAATAAAACATCACTGAACAAAACATCCAGTACGGCCGCGCAAAAACTGATTTCTAAATTTGAAAGTTTAGAAACAAACGAAGCTACACCGCTTGTATTTGCCGTGCGACCGTCCGCTAACCTCACCACAGAGGAGACGTTTGAACAGTATGTGCCATATTTATCTACTACCCAGGGCTTCACGTAAGACTACTGCCTGAGAGTCTAGTAACGCAGTCACGAAACCACTCGAAAATTCTAACTCGACCGCAGGTGTTGGTATGACACCCATACAATGTCCCAATGGAACGGTAGTTGTACTCGGATTTAAAGAAATTTTCGTATCTAAATTCGTAACTATAGATTTCGACGGCGCGAATTTTACACTATCAGAACCGAATAGACTGGAGGTTGGTAATTGTTCACCGAACTGTTCGGGACAACATACAACCGTACCCGGATAATCCTCTCCAAGTGATGTGACAGAAGTGGGGCTGTACTCGGAAATTTTTTCTACCCCTGTGTCGGCCCCAGTATCGACCTCTACGTCAGTGAAATGACTATGTGGTACGATATGGTGTTCCTCCGACGGAAAAATGTTTACAGAATCAGTGTTCTGGTTCACATTAGAAATGTTTTCAAAATTGCAAATTTCTGATGATAACACCCCTCCTTTGTCCTCCCTCTCCCTACATGGTGTATATGCTCCTTGGTCAGTCGCTACTAATGTCGGCGAGTTTGGGATAGAAGTCTGGCGTGAATTTCTACGTGAAATATTGCGCGTTCCTACCGATGAATAATCTTGGTCAGATTTATTCGGAATTCTCGAACTTAATTGAAAAACATTTTTGGGGAGGTTGGGGTGGCCGGGAATTACTTTCGGGTCGACTTGTCGGACTTTCTGTCGGCCCGGCGGTCGTTTCCCGATTTCTTTTCCTTATTCGCATCGATCGACTTCGATTTACCGACGCGATTTTCGCAAACATTTGCGTAATGCGGCCCCCACACTCGTAACACACCACTCCCTTCCTAGGTGGGTGAGTGTCTTTGGGTCCTCCCAATGGTCTACCAGCCGTTTGCGATGTCTTCGCGGCGGTTTTGTCCGGGGCGGCGGTATCTGACCGCCGCGGTCCGCCCAATTGTTTTGCTACACGTCGGAGATCACGGAACGTACGCGGGTTCGCGAGTCGAACAAGTGAGACAAACTCATCACGAGTAAGACTACCCACGATTTCTACGATATCTGTCTCCGGAAGTTGTAACCCAATACGCCTAGACAAATTATACTTGTAAATACAAAAATCTGTTAGGGATTGCTCTGGCCGCTGACGCACGGACATGACCTCCGCCATCAACTGCGACCGAATAGCCGGGCTGTCCCAACGGTCCGCGAATTCGATTAAAAATTCGTTCCACGTTAAACCCAATGACTTGACCATTTTATACCACGTAGCAGCGGTGTCGCTTAACTGGTCCTGTATCAGTCGTACCCATCCGGATTGCGGAATGCCGGAGCTACGGAATACCGATTCGCAACTTTCGATAAAGTTTTTCGGGTCCTCGTATTTCTTTCCAGCAAACTGCGGTGGTGTTAATTTAAAATTAAAATTAAAGGACGGATTTCTCGTATCCACGAAATTGTTCGTTTGCCCTATATACCGATCTGGGTGGTGGGTTTGGCTATTTGAAAACACCGTATTAACGTTGTGCGAATTAGGCAATTCGCTTGGTTGGGGGGTCTATGTTGGCACTAGTGATGGGAATAATCGAATAATTAGTAGTCGAAAAACAAAATAATCAAATGATTAGTAAATACCTAGTTGAAATAATAATAATCGAATGATTAGTAAATGGTTGAAATAAAAATAATCGAGTGTTTATGGTTTATGATTTACATTGCTTGAACTGGTCATATAAATAATCAAATGGTTATTTATAAGTGTGAAAATATAAAATGCATTTTCAATCCAAATATTTATATTTTATATGTATTATACCGATTAGTGAGGTGATTACCAATACCGGGAATTATACTAATGAGTAATGATTAAAATAAATAATAATACAATAATGAACAGTTGCATTCTTAATTTAGTACCCTAGACTTAAATCTTAGAATAACAACCAAGGAAAATAAAAATTACAATTTATTACAAACAATTATTACAATTATCGCCACTTTTTATTAGAAATAATAATTGTAAATATACTTTTTTATTTTAAGAACATCTGAAACGAATACATCCAATGTATCTTAATCCCACATTAGTTTCACGATCAGTTTAGTAAACAGGTAGTGAGATAAGAAAAACCATTCGATTATTTTATCGTCCTGGTGAAAAATTCATTCGATTATTTTTTTTTTTTGATTACTAATCATTCGATTATTTTAGTAATCGAAAAATAATAATCGAATGATATGATTATTTCAAATCATCGAATCATTCGATTATTCCCATCACAAGTTGGCACACTCACCGTTCTTTATGGGGTCTACTTGAAACATCCCCCATCGAAACCGAAGGTTTTTTGGCCTCATTGGAGGATTCGGTAGCCGTGATGGTCGGTTTATCGGGCACCGCAGGTATGAGAAGTACAGGCGCCACTGCCGAATCTGATCGGGCGCCGGGATTTTCTTTTTTGTATTTCGGCGTTGTCGACATTTTCTATAAATTCCATCTGAAATCCGTGCCAGGAAAAATCAGATTTTGACGGATGTCCACCAATCTCCGGCCATCCCTTTTACAACAATGTTCAATTGAATTTTAAGGTTTTATAATTTATTACTTATTACAATTAATAGAAAAAAAGACATTCTCATGAGAAATTTATATAAATATATTAACAAAAATGACTCAATTTTATATTAAAAAAAACTGTCACATTTTTGACACAAAATAAAGTAAAACGTCGAGTTTGTTTCAGCCTTCAAGCCATCTCTTCTGAGCCAAGTCTGAAAGTTCAACCTGAGTCACGACCCGTTTCCAAGTTGCCTTCGTTCTTCTTGTATACGAGAAAAAATTATAACTCCAACCAGTTCACATCAATGATTTGCACAACCATATTCCTCTTCATCGCCCTTTACTAGTTTCCTTTTTTTTAATATATGTCGTCTTCTATGTCCATATCGATTAATTCCTCTTCTAATCCGCTATCGGTACAAACTGATCTTGTCGTCGATCCTTCGTCATTTGTTTCATTATATCCACATATTACCTCCATCTAATTAATCTCGTCCACATACATAAATTCCATTTTCTCATTGTACACATCGATCAAATTAACCATCTCTTTTAAATATAAAAATAATATTTAAAAATGTTGGATAGATGCTATTATTTTCATAATCGGATTTTTTGATACTCGCATTACTTTGTAGCTGTCGAAAAAAAAAAATAACTTTGTACTGTCATATAATTTGAAAAAATATTCTCACGATGCACACCCTAACAAAATTCCTGACAGCGACTATATCTGCAAGCTCTTTTGATTGCGTTACAACAGTAACATATATTGTGTATTGTTACACACAACGTATCCAAGAGTTTCAAAAACGTTAAATTAAATAATAATATAATTCGTGTACATGTAACTTTTGAAGGTAAGTACTGAGTATAAACGCAAAAGCTATTTAATTTTAAACTCATCAAAAGTTGAGTACTATAAAAATTAAATATATCAAATACATTCGTACTCAAAGAAGGAACTCTGGAACGCCCATTATTTTGATCAAACTATATGTTGTTAGTGAGAAAAAATATTTTGAACAAAGTTAAACTTTTCTGTTATTTACAATTGCATAATTTAGTAAATTATGTTATAGGTACACAAGACTCTGAAAAACAAAACAAATATTTATTAATATATTCTTAAGTGAAATTATCATATGAACTTACAAGTATTCAAAATGACTGACTAATTTTCAAATTCGCTATCGTGTTCGTCATCTTCGTCATCATCATCTTCTTCATCTGATATACTCATAAATGATAAATCAGATATATTAGAAACACTAGGTAAAGAAGGACGTATCTCGTTACTGATTAATAATAAAGATCTGACTTCTGCGTTAAATTGTTTTTATTTTATTTTTGGTGTTTCTCTCAAAGAAAAAATATATGGATCTGAGTTGCCAAAAGTCTAAAATAAATTGGTATTTGTATGTAAACGAGATGTCTTTCGGGTAAAAAGTTCTCTATAGTTACGGACATCTTTATTTCTGGATTCAGCTGCTTCTTCAGATAACTGTCCAATTGGTAAAATAGTAGTTTTTACAATTGTTGATCCATGGATTAAAATTTTGTGTACTGTTGGGGAACATTGGATACCAATTATAATGACATACATATAATTGTGCAGTATTATTGCAATAATCATCGAACGCTGTTATATTAATTGCTAATCCACACGATAGTGCCTTTAAAATCCTAACCTAACCAGCAATTAAAATATATTTTTAACCATAATTTTAAACACTTAACTACCGTAAAATGGAGTAACTTTGATAATTTTTCTATGAATTTTAGATTTATTTTTCAATTACCTACATTTAAACTAAAAAAAAACATCTTTTTCTAAATAAGTTTACCTAAAATACATAATTGTCTTAAGTAATAAAAGAAAATTTTTTATTTTTGAAAATTGTATCATTTAATTTTTAATTATTTAGTGTGATGTAATATGCATATATTAATACGAATATTCCTGAGTCATACGAGGATAAAAATGTTATACTTTCAAATTATATAAATAACTATTGCACACATAATTGTAATGTAAAGCTAAGCCACGATCATAAGTACCAAATCAATGTAATACATATCCTTATATTTCATCACACGACCATGAACAAATTGTGAAATGGACACAGAGAAGAAGCCACGTGCGAATTACAAATCACGAACAACCGCAAACAACGTCATCATTCGAATTTGACGATCAAGGCCAAGGGCAACCAGGTGGCGAAAACAATGGCGATAACGTATTCTACTGTTATTATCAATGTCAAGATAATAAAAGAGAATTATCATAGTTACCTCGTATTATCAATGTTACCCCATTTTACTGTACGCAAAACGAAAAAAAAAAATTACTTAGGCACGTAAATGGATGCTTATTTTGAAAGGTTACGATCAGTGGCAAAGTCAGGGGCATTTAATGTTCTTTAGAATGGTTTCAATATTTATTTATTTTTTATTAATTATCAATAACTACATTACGGGCATTTTTGGGGGGGGGCGATCGCTCCTACCCCCCCCTAAATTGCATGCCCGAAATTACTTAACAGTATAGTAACTTCATAGTCTTGTGTACCTATAATATAATTTATTATATAATGCAACTGAAAAATTTTAAATAACAGAAAAGTTTAACTTTGTTATTGAGTATTAATAATTTCACGTAAAATCAAACATTTTTTTCAAAAATAAATACTTATATATTAAAAAAGGCAAAAAAGAGCAACTTTTTTTCTTTTATCTGATGGTAAATGTTATTTTCTAGAGAATTAAGAGCATGAATTAACTGCACAAGACTACGTAAATAAAAAAAATTACTTATTAGTACAATAAATGGTATTATTTGCTATTATGTGTCATTTTACAAAATGGCTGAAAATATGAACTTGAAAATTGCATAAATGTCTTTTTCGCAAAATGTAGACATGATTTGAGTACCCACATGACCAGCTTAGAAAGACTTTTAAATTTCGGTACTTTACAGGCCACTACAGACCTCAAATTTATCAAAAATTCAAATTTCTTACCAAAATCTTTCAAATGACACTAAATGACATGTTTATTTAAAAAATGCCGGTTTTTTAATTTTTTGGACCACTGTGACACGTTCACAATTATATTAATAATAATAACCAAATAATAAAAACAAAGAAATTAAAAAAACATGAAATTATTTTTGGAAAATTATAATAATAATATTTATTATTATAATTATAATAAATAAAACAAATAACGAAATAAAATAATAAAGTAATGTGGAAGTATCAATAAAAATTGTCATAAGACGCACAAATAATCAATATTAATAAAAATGTCATAAAAGGCCACGATACGGCTAGAAGCAGACAAACTCGTCAGTCATTCGCGGCGGTCAGCTCACCGTCCACGAACGCTTCGTGAAACATCGCCGTCACCAAAACTCAAGGCTGGGCAAGTTAATGAAATTTTTTAACTCAGTTAAGTTAAGTTAATTTTTTTTTTTTCAATTAAGTTAAAAGTTAAGTTAATAGACTTTTTTAATAAATCAATTAAGTTTAAATTAAGTTAACAAATATTGTTAACTTCAATTAATAAGTTAAGTTAATATAAAAAAAAAAATATTTTTTTCTTAAATTAGAAAAAAATGTAGTTACAATAAATCGAAATATATTGAAAATAAATAAAAATATTGAAAATTTCAAATTTGTATATTATACTAACAATTAATTGGTTTAATAAAGTGTTTCGTGTTTTTAATATCCATATAATCTATATAGTATATTCTATAGATACATGTTTATTACTATATACAATACAGTATAATATGAATACATATAATAATAATATATAAATAATATATAATATATATTATAATATATAATTTGGATTAAATAAAAATATTACTTACTTGGATAATTATTATTATTCATGTTTATGTCCAGTCCAAGTTACAATACGTAGGTACAAAATTCGCAATAAATAATTAAACTAGTTGTAAAAACACTGAACACGTATTAGTTATTACTTATTACTGACAAACTGCAGCAGTGTAAGCGACTGATCAAACTAGTGAGGAACTGAGGAATGAAAACTATGAACTAAGAATGTATAAATGTATATTACAACACTATAGGTAGGTAGGTATTTCTGTAGTACAATTAAAACATATTAAATGTTAAATATAAATTTATATAATAAACAAATAAATAGAAATTGTCACAATTCATGATAATCGACAATCGTACAAATTATAAAATATTAAATAATAAGAAATAACTAATGAGACCTAATGGCTAATAATAATGGTAATAAGCCATTAAGCCCGCTATTATTACGCTATTAAACATTTAAACGTGACTTCGTGTACTATACAATTATTTATTATTTTGTTTTTCATTAAATATTTTTTTTCTAATAACATTTTCTAATATTCTACGAATTAAATTAATTAAAACGACGAAAATTCAAAATTAACCTAATTGGGAATTTTAAAAATAATACAAGTTGATTTTAAGTTAACGGATATCCTAATGAGTTAAGTTAAAGTTAAGTTAATTAAAACAGCAAACTAGTAAGTAAGTTAATAAGTTAAAATTAACTTAACTTTTAACTTATTAACTCGTTAATGCCCAGCCTTGCCAAAACTGGTTCTCATAATCGCTCGGGCGTCCCGATTGATAATCGAACCTATGGTGTTACCAAGACAAAGGGGTGTGACGGGTGAGATCGCGGTATCCGTGAGACACGACCATGTCAACTCTCCCCCCCCCCCAATCTGGTACACACCTTTGTTGGGTGACGGGTATGGTGCCGGGAGGAGCCCTGAGCACCACACTTGTGATGGGAAGGGGTGATCAACACCCAGCTTCCAGTTGGTCGGGAACTATTTCTGGTAAAGAGCCCGATGTAGGCGAGGATGTCCCCGTCGTCCCCTATCTCCATCGGCACGTGCGAAATAATCCGAAATAATAAAATGACTTTTACTCATTTTTATAAGTAAATTCGTTTATTACGGGAACAGTACAACATACGAATTGGTTACACCAGGCACTAACGTGCGAATATGAAATGATTATCATTAGGTTATATTGTTATTTGGAATTTCTGTTGTTTTGTTATCTTTATTAAATTTCATAACATATTGTGTATGCTTTTATGGTAATACCCTACATTTACAGATATAAACTTCTAATAGCGACTATAAATAAAGATACGGATAAATTCGTTCCTATCGTAGAATCATAAATAATCAACCTGTACTTACTGAAAAAATGGTACTTGACGACGATTGGCACGCCGGTGTGCCATAAACTTTAAAGATCTATAACGATTCGGGAATTTTACCAATATTTATAAAATTTACACTAAATGATCAAGTAATTCTTGGAGAGTAAGTATATCGAAAAAATATTACGTGTGATGATTGACCTCTAGAAAATTAAAAATATTAGTAATAATGAAAAAATGGAATTTTTCAACTTTTGATTGAATTCAAAATAACTCAAAATAAAATAGTAACAATTATACATATATGTAGCTCTATATGTGGCCTTTACTCTAAGACTGTGTAAAAATAAATTGAGTGATTAGTTTTTTTAAAAAAAATAAAATTGCATATAGCACATATGTGTGCCTATCGTCTTCAAAGGGTTAAAAAACGGAGGAGCCAAAGACCCGTTATGCCGGTTCGCGTACACAACACGTACTATTATTGAATCACGGGAAAACGGAGAGCGGGGAATAAAAAAATTAAAAAAAAGAACCAGATGGACCTCGCTCTGCTGTACAGTTGGGAGTGGAGTGCACCTCGTTTATAGGATGGGTCATTATTACAATGAATTTGTTAAATTTGAATGCAATGATAGATATCACTGTATACGAAAAACGATTCTGAACGGAGATGATATGTTTGTCTAGGATATAATACATTGTTATTTATAAATATTGTAATAAGTATATTTTATTTTGAAACGATAAATATATTTTTTAATTAGGATGGGTTGACAGTTGCATACAGCGACATAGTTTGTCAGTCTAGAATATTATACATTACATTATATTTTACATGTAATTTTATGTCAATATTCGCTGTTCAAACGCTTATAAAAAAAAATTGTGCCTATGGATTTTAATAATTTTTGAATGACTTTAAGAACTACTTCTGTGGAATCTTCTATTAAATTTTCAAGTATTTTGTAGTAGCCAAATTTTTTTTATCACCGATTATAAAAAAAAAATGTAAAAAAATCGAATATTTTAAATGCCTATAAGTGGCTTAAAAATCAATATAATATTTTGAAAAAAATATGACATAAAGGAAATACCAATCTTAACAGCTGGTAGAAATTTAAAAAATC
Organism: Sipha maydis; assembly: GCA_034509805.1. Lineage (NCBI taxonomy): Eukaryota > Metazoa > Arthropoda > Insecta > Hemiptera > Aphididae > Sipha > Sipha maydis. Next base: position 215,114 of record JASXSY010000524.1, on the reverse strand, counting down.
TGCGACTTATACTTTTTGAATTATAAAAAATATTTAAAATCGTTTGAGAATAAATCGCTATTTTATGCAATTTCGTAAATATTTAAATTTCAAACAGTCATAAAATGTTTTCCTCTAATTCCGGTAGAAATTTTTTTAAAGATTTTTGAAGAGTAGCCTTTAGATAACCTAGTGTTAAAATGTTGAACCTTAAGTATGAACAGAAAAAATTTTATGAATTTTTATCTACAAAATAACTTGCAAATTTTCGCAATTTTTACATATTTCGTATAAATTGGAACTTTGAGCACTTATAAAAAAAAATTGTGACTTACGATTTTAGATTATTTTTTATCAGTTAAGGAACAACTTATAAGAAACCTTGTATTCAATTTTCAATATTTTCTGGCCGGCCAAAAAAATTTTATCGTTATTTTAAAAAAAATTAAAATTTCAATTGTCTATAAATAGCTCAATAAAAGTCAAAATACTTTGAAAATTTAATGGTGTATAGAAAACGCTAATATAAGCAAATCGAAGCATTTTTACTACCAAAAAAGGTGTCGTCAGACACAAAAAAAAAAAAAAAATAAAAAAAAAAAACACACGTCATTGTAAAACCAATAGATTCTATCCCTCGGTTCAGAATCTATCAACGAAACGTTGATGTTCCAGCTATAACGGTTCGATGTTGACCAAACAAACCTTGGGAGCGGCTAGCGGTTTCCGCGCTTCTCACCAATCGTACCCAACCACATGAAATCCATACATCTTCTGGAACTCGTGTATTTTTGTTGAAAGATTAACAAACCTTAAATATTTTGACCATACTACTTCTACGAAACCGTATTTGCATGGTTCACAAAAAAATAATAATAATAATAATAATAAAAATAACAAGAATAAAAACTATAACGCGTGTGTTACGGACTACCTTTCGTATAGATACAAGCGATTCTTCAGTATTTTCATAATTTAAACTTCGTCGAAAAATTAAATTGTAACACTTGACGATCTAGCGTCAACGCATTGTTGTCCGTATTTGTAATCGGACACAATTATTATATCCTACGTATTGCAATTTAACTATTTCATGACTTAATTGTATGTGTTATAGTATTTGCGTCACAAATATATTTTTAATCACACTTACAAAAAACTCTAACTGATAATTCTTAAAAGTTTAGATGTTATATATTTCATCATAATTTATAACGTTAGTTACAGAGAGAAGATATTACCTTATAAATATAATTTCAGAAGTGACCTTTAGCAATAATTTCAAAAGTGTCTTGTATATCAAGATAACACACATAAAATTTATACATTGAATAAGACGCTGCTCAATTGATTGCACTAGCCACTACTCACTGACTCACACGCATTGTCGATATGTCTTGTTTGGTTTATTGCTTCAATTATTAATCGTTATTAACTGCATATAGATGTTTGTAATCCATAAAAAAAAATCAAAAAATTGCGCTGGCTAGGTTTACAGTTACAACGGAACGATCTGTGATTTAAAAAGTAACTGGCTCAAATGGAAACATTCTGTAGTGAATCTATGAGAACGTGTTTGATAAAATCGTTAAACAATATTATCTCGTATCTGAAGTGTTACCTACATTTTCATACTACCGGTGTTTTGAATTTATGATAGCTATTCGACTATACGTTTTAATTTTTGCTTCTCGTTTCGACATCAACATTAACTTTTACATTGCAAGTCTGTAACAGATACGTTGATCCGTGACAGTAGCAGTACTGTATGCTCTAACCTAACCGACGTATTTCGACGGAACTATATCGGTAGTACAACTTAACCTTCAGGCGGGCGCGCGAAATCACCTTGCGTCGGGGGGCGCGTAGCGGTATTTACACCGCTCTAGTTTCCATTCATATTTAGTGCATAAATAATTTGTCTGTAGGTACTCAAATTAGACTATTTAGAACAAAAACATTTTTTTAAACATTTTTTTAAGATATTAAAGATCAATAAGCAAAAATAAATTAAACAATAGAAAATCATACTTTTATATTTTATAACAGCCTTTTTGACCAAACAAATTATATAAATTTTCCCTTTGTACTTTCATAATTAATAAAATATATACATTAATATCACTTTCTTGCGGAAAATTAAAACAATAGTAACTTTGAATTAAAAAAAAAAACAAATACTGTAATATGTAAACTATAATACTGTAATGTCTAATCAGTTAGACATCTTCAAAATCTTGTTCTCTTGCAGGTTGTATACATGATTCGCACTGCACGGTTTTAGACGAATGCTTTTTACAGACGTGATTACCACATTGACAGCAAGTCGAGGAAGTTCTATTATTTTTCTTTTTACCACATAAAACACAAGCTCTACTTTGAGAAGAGACGATAGGTTCAGTCATTTGAGGTGGTTTATATTTTTCCAAAAACACCTTTATTTCTCGAGGAAGGCTTTGAATTGTGGCACGGTATTCCAAATTATCTTTCATAAGAGCAAGTGCTAGATTATATACATATATTCGTCGAACAATTTTGGAATTTGGGTTATTGGATTTGAAAATCTTTAATGCATTTATCGCTGCCAAGTCGAGAAGACGAAAAAATACGACCAATGGCCACCTACGAGTGTTTCTCGATGTAGAACATCTGGCGCACATTAAGTCTACGGTGTCAACTCCACCTTTAGTAGCGTTGTAGTCCATTATTTGATTTGGCTTGCCCGTATGTTCATCTACGACATTATCATCGTGCACTGAAGACAACACAAGCACAACTTTTTTCTTTTTCGTTACCATAGATACTAGCGTCATATTTGGTTGGGCACCGAATTGGTACTTTCCGGGTTCCAAAAATCTATTTTCGGTAATAAATTCTGGTGGAATTTCTATTTTATTTTTTTTTAGAGTACCGATAAACGTCAAACCATTTCTTAGCAAGTTTTCAGCCAGTGGATAGCTACTAAACCAGTTGTCAGTTGTTACGTTTCGATTAGTTTTTTTTATAGGGCCAGTCAGTCTGTTTACTATATCAAAAGGCTTGTTAGTTGTAGCAAAAGGACCAGTGTCTTGCTTCCCGCAGTAAATTTCCAAATTATACGTATAAAAAGTTCGAGCGTCACATAGAGCGTATATTTTTATTCCGTACTTTGCTGGCTTTTTGTCCATATATTGTATGAACCCACAACGGCCTCGAAAGGCGACCAACATTTCGTCAACAGTGGTGAATTCGCCAGGGGAATATGATTGTTGAGAGTTTCTCACGAAACATTCTAATAGATCTCGTACTGGGGCTAATTTGTCTAGTTTTATCCTATCTACTCTAGTACGTACATCATCAAAACGTATGCACCTCATAAGCAATCTGAATCGCCTCTCACTGAAATTAGCTAGTAAAATAGTAAAACCCGTTCCATTTGTAGTGAAAAATTCGCACAGATTTGTTCTGTTACCCCTTTTGACAGCTAATAAAAATAAAGCCCCAAAAAATGCTTGTATTTCTTTTCGATCGGTTAATCTAAAATCACGGTCTCTACTATTAGGGTTAGCATTTTTTCTCCATTCGATGTAAATGTTAGTATAAAAAACAATTTTTTCGATCATATCCATGGAAATAATTTGTAAAAAACATTCAATTCTGTTTTACATTGACGAGCATTGTGTTTTGGGCCGGGAAAGATTTTTATGATATTTTTTGATTTTGTCTTAGAAATATTTGCAACCAGTTCGTTAGCCCACAAAGTTTCACCATCCTTATCTATAAAAAAACGAAAGTTCTCCCCAATATTTGTTTCAATTTCATCTAACCTTTCCGGTAGATTTTCCATTTCAATTTCAGAATCACTGTCATGGCTCGAATCTTCAATTCTCTCTGACTCATAATCAAGGTCATCCGAATCAGTTTCGATATCGTCAAATAGAACGGAATATTCTAAATCATCTTCTTCCAATTCTTGAATAACACGTTCAATGTCTTCTGGTCTTCTATAACGTCCATCTCTCATTCGTTGGTCCCTAGAAAACACAAGCAAACGTAGAAGTAAAGTAAAAATAAAAAAAATAATTATAAAAGTTAGATAATAATATTCATAATAATAATAATAAAATCTATATATTATTATATATAATATTCTAGTAATAGTTATAATAATATTAATAATTCTTACAATAATAAAAATAAATAAATAATTGTACTTACATTTTGATGTCAGGAAAATATTGAATTTCTGAATATCACTAATGGGCGCGCGGCGGTATTTACACCGTCGTGACACGCGTACTAGACCTTGGTGACTTTTAAACTAAACCAACGCGCGTTCAACTGCATTTGAGCTATACTGATTATGTTATCCTAAATATCAATAAGTCATTAAAGAATACATGCAAGTGCCGATAAGCTGCAAGAGTGTATTAATAACTGGATGTATTTTTATCATAAGAGCGGTGTAAATACCGCCCGCGCGCCCGCCTGAAGGTTAAGTACAATATATTATAATTGCCATATGTTATACTATATTTTCTGACGAACCTACCTGTAATGAATATTTGTAATAAATATTATAAATCATTATTACTTAACCTTAACGAAATAATTGCATCGGACTACTGATGAATTCAATATTATGATTTATGAAAGTATGACAATAATCATCAAAATGTTTGCATAATCCTATTCCCGAATTTCAATCAATATTAATTATAATAATAACTCCTATTTTATTTTGAATCGGTGAAAATATATTATATTTTAAACTATAATATACTGTACAACATGATATAATTAATTATATCATGCAGATCAACTTGAAGTTGGTAAATTTGAAGCGTTACTTGTTTATATACGCTAATTACGCTTTTACATTGGAGGCAGTAGGGTGAACGCACTGTAGCGACCCTAGCGGATTATTATTCAAATGGCGACAATAAGCGAATCACACTGGTCGAGCAGTAGCCAGTCCTTATTTTATATGTCCGTGGTCACATAATATAACAGAAACAATATTACAGAATGGTCACTGATAAAATTGTATACAGGCAGCATTGCACGAAAATATCTTGAGTCAATCATTATGGGTCAACAGTGGTACCAGTTCATGAATAAAAAAATACGGTACTATTTATACAGTCAATAACAGCAACCTGACTAACTACCATTAAACCACGTGTTGTTATCGCTTATCGCGATAACCTAAAACCGAGAAACTTATCGGTGTCAATACAAGTACAAACAAAAAAACTTTTCTACAAAAATGGCACTTCCATGATAAAATAAATATATAATATATATATAAATTTATTTTATCATGATCACTTCTGTATACCCACTAGAGATGGAAAGTATAGTTCATTTCTGTGTATAGTTTATTAGTTCACAGTTCATTCAAGTGAATAATTCAAATGAACTATTCTTAAGTTCACTAATTTTATTGATCACTGATAATGTTTGGCAATGAACTATTCGTTTTATCACTATTACGTACTAATTAGGTACGGTTTCCAAGGCGTGACCTGTCGCGGTCTATGTCCACGACCCATTTCGTATAGAGCATGTATGGCAAGTGCAGTTCATTTAGGTGAACTGTTCATTCGTTCATCGTTCACTTAATTGAACTAGTCGAAGTAAATTATATTTATTTATATTTAGACATGTACTAAACTACCTTCAGTATACAGTTCACCATTATTCAATGAATATTTATTTCGTAATTACATTTTTGTTCAAAGCATGAATTAAGATATATCTTAATTTGTGGTTCAAAGTGAACTATTTGCCGAGTTCACAATTCAGTTCAATCGTTCATTAGTTCATGAACGACACACCACATTTGATGAACTAGTTCAATTCGTTTGGTCGTTCGTACAGTTACTATAATCGTTCAGTGAACTAGTTCGTTCATGAACGATTCATTTCTAGTATAGAGTAGTTTCCAAGACGCGACATATCGCAGCGACCGAACTGCTTTTCAATCAGCGTTATTAGTTTATTTTCAAACTTGTACGAGTACGCACGTATTTTTAATTTAATTTTACTATGTTATTTAGTCATTTTACAATGTTATATTTTTATTAATAATAACATTCTTCTAACACTTTTATTAGAAGAAGACCAAATTAAAGGTGTTACTCCATATCCAAAAAATAGAAAACCTATACATTCAATCTATTCTGTGTTACCTAATCCATGGTGGATATATTTACCAGTTACTTTAGTCATAAGGTAAATCAGAAATCTGATCTAATATCGTTATATGGTATGAGTTTATTTTATTGTTTAACTGTAAAGAACCGTGTAACATTTTAACAATATATTTATTTGTTATCTAATTGTAAACAGCTGTTTACCATTTACAGAATTTCGAACAACGAACTACAGAGAATTTTTAAAGAAGTTCGCGAACTATACAATTATACAATGCTACCAATTTTTTTCGAACTGTGAACTGTTAAGTTACAGGTACTGAAACAGTTCAGAATAGTTCATTAAAGTGAATAGTTCAAATGAACTATTCGTTCACGAACTTAACATCTCTAATACCCACAGTGACTGATTCGGCTGTCCGTCCAAAAGTGTCCACCCCCTAATGACAATAATAATAATGGCACTGTAGTAGGTACATAATTATAATTATTTTCAAATTGTTATTGAGTGATGAGTTAGAACTTCTGTTTTTGTTTAAACAATTTCAACGTTAACAATTTTTTTGTTAATATGGTTCAATCAAATAACCAAGTGATTAGTTTAATTTATCAACGTAACTGTTGCATTCATAAGACAATACAACGATTTGGTTCTTGTTTCGTCAAGGTGAGTTTACATTTGTCATGTAATTGCTTTAATAATGATTTCTTTGTAAGAATTAAATATTAGTTGTAATCATGTGTGATTAATATTTTAGATTCTGAACAGAGATTATTTGTTTTTAAACCGATTTGTCGGAATGAAATATTTTTGGACCAATACCTCAAACATTATAACTGTAACCGATTTGATTATGGTCAACTTTGCTATGTCTAGAAATTTAGCGACCATACAATGACTACAATTACTAACATTGTTGTACTATTTTGGTGAGTACTTTAAAATGGTCATAATTTGTGACACATTTATCTATTACTTTTTAATACTATTTACTTATTTATCATAGTTCAATTTAATTAAGAGGTCCTACAACCCTAAGGAGGAAGATTTAAAAATTATATACCTACTTATTTATAGATGTACACATTATCCATGCCTACTGCAACCAGCAAAACTCATTCATAAGCAACTAGGTAGTCAACGTAAGACCAGGTACTGTAACATTTTGTTTATTCTATAGATACAGTGTTTTGTTTTTTAATAAACCAAGTTGGATGAAGGATGTAGAAAAAAACAAAAAATAATTATAATTTAATTTTTATTTTTATTTTATACTTATATTATACTTATATTACTTATTTCAATAAGTTCTTCCATGCTATCCACTTGAATTGCTTCTGGTTGTTCTGTGTCCTATAACAGAATTTAATAGTATTTTATATTTACTATAATTTTAGTAACAGTGTATACCTATACATCAAACTTGTTTTCCAGTGCATTTGTGTTTGAGGGTTCTAGTTACATTATTTATTTGTTTTTTATACAGATTTGTGCCATATTTCAGGGTTTTTTTTTTTTTTGAGGGAGATGGGCAAGGTGATTGTTTAGTTTTATATTCATAACATATATATTAATTAACAGTGACATGTTTAGTAAATTCAATTAAATTGTCTTCAGTTACAATTAAACAAAAACAAAATTTTACTCAATAACTTTAAAGGTAAGATTGAAATAAAATTAACTTAATTAAATATTATAAATATAATTAGCAAATTACTACAATTGAAAGAATTAATTTAGTCTGATAGTTCTGCATGATAAGAAAATATTAACTTAAATGGGGATAATGATAATTAACTATAATAGGTAAGTTATAAAAAAAAAAAATTTAAATCAACCACCTTTGTTGAAAACTACTAACAATTTGAATGAAACAAAGTATTTTGCCTATGAATCATATATTACCTATTTAGTTTTCTAAATAGTAATTTAAGTTTTCCTGCCATTTTGGTGGAGGGGGGCTGTATTCCCTTTAGCTCCTCCCCTGGATATGCCACTGGTAAGTATATTAAATGAAGACATGGTAAAAATTGTCACGGAATTAAGTATAATTATTATTATTTTCAAATATTATATAAGACATAGTGATAGTTCAGTAAAAAAAAAACTTACTTTACGTTTCTTATGATTTTCTAATACTTCCCGCAGGTCTTTTTGTGCGGTCTTCTAGAATTTAAAAATTGTAATTATTGATAGTTTAGAATTAAAATTTCCAACCATAGTACTTCATGCACAGTAAAGCTTATTATATATGAAATTAGTACCAAAATATATTGATAGACATCATTTGAGAAAGATTAGGGAATTATTAGAAATTATGTAACTGGTCATTTTTAAAGATTGTTTTTGTATTAAAGAATAAAGTTGTTAGTTAAATAATAATTTTAAAATTATAATGCCAAAAATATTGAGAGTAATATTATGTTATATTGAATAAAATAATTATCGGTTCTTGTGATTTCCACCAACATGCACTTGAATGGAAATTATGGCAAATATTGCATCCTGGTGAAACAACAAAATACATTATTGCTTAAGTAATTAAAAATTAAATATCCAATATATACTAACTTTTTTTGTGTGTTCGCTTTCGCGAATGTTTCTTACCCAAACATTTACCAAAATGTATTTTGTTACATGTACTGCACTCTTTAAAAAATTTAAATAAATTGGATAGGTATTTTAAATTAATTACATAACATCAACATTAGGTATTCAATATACATACTTGGTTTTTTCTTTTTCTTGGTTTTTTCTTCTTTAATATTATCTAAATAAAAAAATTAAATAATAAATTAACCAATTTAAAGTTATTAATTACTTTGGCATGCATTACTTTGGCAGTTTTTTGTTTTGTCATTATGTGGTTCTGCCACCCCATAATAATGATAATGATTCACCGTTGTCATCTATATAACACATAACTAACAGTTTTTAATATTTAATTATGGAATTGATAATGTTAAGCAATTATAAAGCATTCAATATTCACAACCCAAAATGTTGAACAATGGTATTGTATTAGGCGTAATGAATAAAATAATTAGGTATCTGGATAAGATAATAAATATTATGCTGAACACTGTGACCTACCTATTGTGAATACAGATATATGTTTTTGAATAATATTTTTGGATTAAAATTAGTAAAATGAATTAAGTTTACAAAATACTAATTATAGTAATTATGTTCTATAACTTAATGAAATATATTTAAATATATGATATATATATATATATATATATATATATATATATATATATATATATATATATTTAATGTTTATGATGAGTTTCAAATACAATTATCTACAGAAATTATTAAAAGCATTTGTATTTTCCAATTTCATTTAGAAATATAATTATAATGATATTCAAATATTTTTCTCAATGCGTCCTATTATGATTTTTTTTTTCATTTTGGAACTTAAATTTAATATAATAATTAGGGCTCTCAGTTTGGTACGTGTATTGATATACAAGTGTACATGTATTCCGAACATTAAATAATAATATGTATTATTACACGTGTATCTTAATACACGTGTTTTTAAAGTTCGTGTACACGTGTATTAAAAGTTCATATACCCGTTATTAAAATTACCCGTGTAACAGAAACTTGTATACATTTTTTTTTCAAATTAATAATATGGCCGTGATATTCTGACGAATGATATATAATTTACACGTACTGAGTTAATTTTATTTCTTACGAGTATGTCGTTTGTTATCGGCTGATAATTGACGTTTCTTTAGATAGGTTAACCCAGTACGGAAATCTAGAGTTCATATTTTAAACTTTAATTTAATTTTTATAGTGTTTTTACTGTAAAATATTATAGTACAATCGTATAAATCAGGGGTGGCCAACATGACTATGTACGCGAGCCACATGTATTAATAAAATTATATCAAGAGCCAAATTATCTAATGTGTACTTCTATAACAAAATATCGTTTAAATTTGACTAATGATAATCTTACAGAATTACTAAGAACTGCTCCTACATCAATTCAAACAGATCTTAAGAAGCTTACTAAAAAAGTAGACACGAAAAAAATATCACGCAAAAAAAATTAGCTTAATGTTTATTTGTTTAATTTATTATTCATATTAATCATTTTTTTTTTTTTTTTTTTGATTTAATCTATACACTATAATACTATAGCCTTAAATAAATACAATAAAAACATTTTTTTTTATAAATGTGTTCCAAAAAAATTAAAATATTTTGATTTGTGTAAATCAGACCGTGATTTGGCCACCCCTGGTATAAATAAAACTCAAATTAATATTTATTCATTTATTGTTAAAAAAAATAGTTTCCTATTTGAAAATTAAATTAAATTTGAGTTTACTTTGTGTAAACAACTATGGGGCACGTGCCTCTGTTACCCATCCTTGTATCCACCACTGATCATAACGTACGGACTTTTAATACACGAGTACACGGACTCTAAATACACGTGTACACGTGTGTTTTAATAACACGCACTTAAGCACCGTTTCTAAAAAACACGTACGGAACATGTTCTTAAATACACGTGTAATAGATACCACTAATAATAATATATATTCAATTGTAATCCTGAAAATTAAGTCTGATATAAATTTGTTCTCGAAAGAAGTTGCAACTAGCATGCTATTGTTATCTTACAAAACGTATTTAACATATCTAACATAACTATATGCATTTAAATTAATCCTAATTGTGTGTCAACATTAAGCATCCAATTAACATTAAAAACATTTTTAAATAAAGTTATGTCAATATTTTACTTACTTTAAATGTAGACAGAAGAAAGGATGTTGCTTCTTTCGAAGTAAAACGACGAATAGTCCAAATATTTTCGGCTGCTAACGTTCGTACTTAAATCATTTAATGGTTTATCCCTCTTATAATGTATATCTCAAGTATCCTTGTCAATTTTTCTTATTTTATCATTATGGTAATTTTGCCTTCACTCGCGATATAATGCTACACGTTTCTACCGATATGCTGTTCGATATAGGTCTAATTCATAGATATGCATTGTAATAAATAACATTTTAGACTTTTGAAATTGCAACCGTTATCTTAAGACTTAAGTAATTGCCGACACGCGCAACAAAATATCAAAAGTACTTTATTTTCTATATACCTTCGTCCCTACCTATAGCTATTGGAATCAACTCGTCGATTAGGTACATATTTTATTGTTAATTCCGATTTAGGGTGTTTGTAGCTGTCGATGTGAGAGGTGCTTGTTTTCACTTTCGTTTACCTATCAAACACATTGTTTTTCCGGTGAGTAACTGCTTAAGTTTTTTATAATGTTAATAGGTGTACATAGGTGCAGTAGCGTATTTACGGGATGTGATCTGGGAGTTAATCATGCCCTAGAGCCGTACTTAGATTCTGAACGATATATATATTACTTATTATTTAGGTATTTAATAAATAACCTTCTTCTTTTTCATAGTAATCATGTTAGTTCTTATTTGCCCATATTAGTGGACCTAACGTCAAGGGCGGATACAGTGGCCCTAAACAGTAAGAGGGGGGGGGGGCAATTGCCCCCATTGCATTGGTATTTAAGTATTTTTAACTGTTGATGATATTGCACAAAACTCAAATTATAATTATAATTTGTTCGCACGTGTTTTTGGTTGATATGTACATCTCATTATAATGCAATTGTATATTTATTATTTGACTCGAATAATGGTTTTAACACGGATGTACCTTCGGAAAATAAATATTTTATTGATACCGTATATTAAGAAGATTCAGTTTAAAATAAATTTCTTAAAAAGTTGTTGTGTATCTACTAATATGATCATCTACAGTTTTTAATTGAAAATAAATTATATAAGCTAATTTCTTTTTAAATAGTCGATAGTTTAATGAATTGATGTAATCTTATCAAAGCCCCATTTCAGAGGTAATAACTAGTTGTTAGAAATGAAACTTTGTTACAATAAAATATTGTTGACATAAACAAAATTCAAAATCTTAAAACACTATCCGTTAACCTTTATACTGTTATCTGGATATTAAATAATTACTTTTCAGAACTTTCTAGTTACTGGTCAATCTAGTTATTTCACAATAGAAAATGTCTGCTCACATATATATGTACTTGCAATACTAATGCCGCTATAAGTTTTTTTGCGAATTGCCTGATTCCAGAGAATGTAGATATTGGAAGACAACTATAAAATTTAGGCAAACTAATTGCTTCCCGAAAAGAACTTTTTAGAACCTCGTCATTTTGAAGTTCAATGACTTCCATTTGTAAATCATTCTTGACATTATTTATGTCCACATGAAAAGGATTATGGAATAATTTTTTTTCTTTATCGTACTTATAAAAATCATCAAATCTTGTTGAAAATTAATTTTGCAATTGTTCAATAATATTGAGAAATTTAGGTTTAATTAAATCCCACTGCAATATCATCAATATCTTCGACTCCGATTAGATAATAATAACAATGTTATAGATTAAACTGGCTAACTAAATAAAATTAAACATAAAATATTAACAATTAGATTAGATTTTATTTATAAAGAAAAAATAATTGAATAATATTGAAAATTTTATGAAAAATTTTATTAAACAAAAATAAAACAGAAAAACTAACCACCTTTGTGCGGGCCGCGGGTTGCCGACCCCTGTTCTAGTATATGAATACAATCGTAAAATTATTGCCGACACGCGCAACGTATGATAGTAACAAAATACTCTTTGGTTTTCGTTATACCTATTACAGAGTTTTGGTTAAATTTCAATTTAGATAATTTGTAACAGTTGTTCGTCTGTACGCTGTATAGGAACACAAACTAAAATTAATAATTCCTGTAGTAACACAAAAATGCGAAGTGATCAAATTAAATTGTTGTTGGCGAACATTTTTGGTTTGGAAATTTTTAATTTTAGTTTCAATACCCTGTTGTCCAGTCCACTATTTTTCACTCCCAATTAAATTTTCTTTGCTTTTTGAACGCTGTTACATGCCGGTTCCTGTAGCCGAGTGTTTCCCAACCTATGGGTCACGACCCTAAATTGGGTCGCAATATATTTTTGATGGGTCGCTGTTCGATAATTACAATATTTACAAGTAAACATAACATCGAAAATAAATAGTTTTAACTCAAAATTGATTAAAAAATTCTGAGGTTATATGTTTTGTTTAATATTTGATGTTATTTTTATTTTGAAGAATATTTATTTATAACTAAAACTAATCTCTATATGTAACAGAATTAAGTATTCGTTATTCAGTATTCTGTTATATTAAATAATAAAATGATTTTTAATTTTACTATATATTATGGGATACTTGATTTTTTTGATGTGTATCAAAAATGATTACCTATAATATAAAATATAATAGAAAAAATATTTGTGAGTCGTCATAGCAAAAAGGTTGGGAAAAACTGCAACTATAGCAATAGGCCACTCCTTCAATAAGGTTTATTTAAAATGCAAAGATAATTGGTATCGCATTTACATATTTCTTGCAAGATATTATTTTTTGTTTCCTAAAAAGTCTTTGTCTGTGGGCGTTATCCTCCATATTTTTTTTAGCAAAATCCAAACAAATGTAGTTAATTTTATACTTAAAATAACATAAATTGTTATTAATTTAATCATTAATAATAAGTCAATTAAATATTTAGGTATCTATTAAGACCTTAAGATACTGTTCATTATGACCAAACTATTAGTGATAATCAATACCTATTTCTTATGTTTAATAAAGCAAATTAATAAATTAGAATTAACATATCATCTGTGTTAAACCCACTAATGTCCAAAATGACAAGTTATATGTATATGTGATGCTACTAATATTTAGTTATTTGTAGGGCAGAGGACTTGTAGCTCTAAAAAAGCTTTAAATATGCAAGCACTTATGCACTTAAAAATGTTTTCAGTCATTTTGTTTAAAAGAATTTATAAAATAAATAGTGTTTATAACAAGTAAAAACAATTACATAATTTAAATATATTATATACCATAGCCAAATAAACAAAATACATTTTACTTAATTTTCTTAATATTTTGTAAAGAAACGACGTTAGATCATTATCGCTTCTAGGAAAAATGTGTGCTTGCAGACAGTCAAAAACCATATTATACAGCAAAAATTAAAAATAAATAAAGTTTTATGCAAACATTTTGACTGTATTGTTTGAAATAAAAATGTCACTTTGGAAAAAATCGATTTAAGTTAAATATGTCTCAAAAAGTATAAAATAGCGTATAAAAGTGTAAAATATGCCCTAAAAACAAAAAGGACTCAAAATATGCATTTATATGCAAAATAAAATTTCAAAACTAGCTTTATGAAAGCATAAAACGTATTTGTTTCGTACTCTGCTATTTTTGTGACTATGCAAAACAAATATGCAAATGCTTCAAGTCCTCTGCCCTAGTTATTTGTTTTTAAGATTCTTTTATATATCTTATTTTATCATTATCGTAATTTATTGCCTTCACTCGCGATATAATGCTACACGTTTCTACCGATATGCTGTTCGATATAGGTCTAATTCATAGATATGCATTGTAATAAATATCATTTTGGACTTTTAAAATTGCAACCGTTATCTTAAGACTTAAGTAATTGCCGACACGCGCAACAAAATATCAAAAATACATTTTTTTCGTTGACTCCAAAACCCGCACACTTTTGATAAAATACAGGACAAAACCGAACACATTAAATAGGTTAAAACCGCATAATTTTAAAAATTGTCGTATCCAAAAACCGCACAGTTATGATTTTGACCCCAAAAAGGTTGATAAAAAAAAAAAACGCATATGTAATGTATAATTCGTAATTTGTAATTCATAATTTAAATCAATAATTCATATTTATAATCTCATAGTTCATAAAAAAAAAATGTATATATTTAAAAATTTTATACCTATAATATTAATTAATGTGAACTTTAAAATGTATTTATTAAACAATTTAAAATATTAATAAAAAAAAAAAATGTAAAACTAAAAATTGTGTTATTTATTTTTAGTATATTCTTCAATTGACTGAATGTTGTAACCGTAAATGTACAATTTTTAATATAACACCGCCAAATCACATTTCCACTAAAATTGACTCAAAATTTTCGGTATTTAAAATCGTCAAGTAATAAGCACTTACCCCTTTGTTACTTTCAATAATTTTAAAATTCATTATAAATATTTAAGATATTAACGTTTTAATACTAAATTATAGGCGTTAGTATACTAACCAAATCGAGACCGACTAATACGAGTGACTAAAATAAATAATTGATAATTGAATAGTAAATATCTTATTTTTTCACAATTTTCACTAAAAATAGTGTGCGGTTTTAACCCACTATAAATGTATAGTAATTTGTTATACAATGACCGATAAGCTGTGCGGTTTATTGGCTATCGACCTTTTTAGGATCAAAATCAAAAGTGTACGGTTTTTGGATGCAACCATTTTTTTCTATATATCTTCGTCCCTATCTATAGCTATTGGAATCAACTCGTCGATTAGGTACATATTTTATTTTTAATTCCGATTTAGGGTGTTTGTAGCTGTCGATGTGAGAGGTGCTTGTTTTCACTTTCGTATACCTATCAAACACATTGTTTTTCCGGTGAGTAACTACTTAAGTTTATTATAATGTTAGTAGGTGTACATAGGTGCAGTAGCGTATTTACGGGATGTGATCCGGGAGTTTATCATGCCCTAGAGTCGTACTTAGATTCTGAACGATATATATTACTTATTATTTAGGTATTTAATAAATATCCGGCCCACCTTCTTCTTTTTCATAGTAACTATGTTAGTTCATATTTGCCCATATTAGTGAACCTAACGTCAAGGGCGGATACAGTGGCCCTAAACAGTAAGAGGGGGGGGGCAATTGCCCCCATTGCTCTTCCCCCCTTGTATCCACCCTTGCATAACGTAATTGTAAAAACCCCATTGCATTGGTATTTAAGTATTTAACTGTTGATGATATTGCACAAAACTCAAATTATAATTATAATTTGTTCGCAACGTGTTTTTGGTTGATATGTACATCTAGTGTTTGAAGTATGAAATATTTCACTACATGGTGAAATATTTCACAAAAACGTGAAACATTGGTTATAAGTGTTAACTTGGAAAATTACAGTTTCACTGTAAATTAAATTTCACTTAAACTTATCGTAACTAAAAAATATCGGTGATCGGTTTACTCAAACTTTTTTTATAAGACCTTAAAGCTCAAATTTGTATAAAATGTGTAAAAATCATGATAATTTGCAAGTTATTTTGTAGATAAAAATTCATAAAATTCTACCGGACTTAGAGGAAAAAATTTTATGACTGTTTGAAATTTAAATATTTACGAAATTGCATAAAATAGCGATTTATTCTCAAACGATTTTAAATATTTGTTATAATTCAAAATGTATAAATCGGAAATTTTTTAAATTTTTACCAGCTGTTAAGATTGGCATTTCCTTTATGTTGCCACTTATAGGCTCGTACAAAATACTTGAAAATTTAATAGAAGATTCCACAGAAGTAGTTCTTATTGTCATTCAAAAATTATTAAAATCCATAGGCACAATTTTTTTTATAAGCGTTTGAACAGCGAATATTGACATACAATTACATGTAAAATATAATATAATGTATAATATACTTAAGGTCCAAATTTTAACACTAAGTTATCCATAAGCTACTCTTCGAAAATCTTTAAAAAAATTTCTACCGGACTTAGAGGAAAAAATGTTATGACTGTTTGAAATTTAAATTTTTACGAAATTGCATACTATTGCATTATATTTCAATTTAAATAAAAAATACTGTATTATTATATACAATATACCCATTTTAGACAAACATATTAACTCCGTTCAGAATCGTTATTCGTATACAATGATACCTATCATTGCATTCAAATTTAACAAATCCATTGTAATAATGACCTATTCTACAAACGAGGTGCACTCCACTCCCAACTGCCCATCCGGTTCTTTTTTTAATTTAAAATTTATAAATATAAGGAAAAAACTTTATACATATTATGATTTTTATTTTAATTTCTTTGACTGGTGATTAAAAACATGTTTTTCTATACATTTTTATACATAACAATTTACAATCAACCACTTTGACAAATTTTCAAATTTAAATGAACGCCGGTTATCTGCCAATATGTTTTTGTACAACGAAGAGCTCCGCTCCACGTCAATCGAAGAAATTGGTGCATTTTTAAAATATATTAATTCATCACTTGATAAGTCTTCTGGTAAATTTTCCATTGTAATTTCTTCTCCCAACATAATTTTTGTGGATTATGTTTTAAAGCCCAGATTCTTCTCAATAGCTTGTTCAAATTTCTTATAAACCGTAATGCCATTAAATGCCATTGTAATTACATAATATTTGATTCTAATATGCAGTTAACAATACAAAAATTGTGTAATATGCAATTATATGCAAAATAAAATTTTGGATTTGGATTTGTATATGTATAATATAAATTTATAGCTAATCTAGCAACTTTTTGGTCTATTCAGTAAAAACATGCAAATGCATGAACTTCTGGGCCCTAGTAATCAATATATTTATATATATTTTTTAGAATAACAATATTGAATGTGAAACAGTTTAGGTTAAAAATATAAATTAATTTTAGGCAACATACTCTTAGAAGGATTAAGCCCGAAGAAGTTAAAAAAAAAATATATTTGTTCTGATCACTTCCCAAAACAAATGTACATGAATTCAAACAATCCGAAGTCAAGACTCATTGTAAATGCTGTTCCGAACAAATATTTAGGTAGTTATATAATTAAATTGTACATAAATTAAATTTAAAATTTTCCTATTGTTGTATTTACATAAAATACATAATTTTTCTATATTGCCCTAATCGCATGGTAGAGGTATCAGGTAGGAGTCGTATGACTATTAATAATGAACCAAGTCAACTAGTTAGAGGTGTGTATAAATAATTGTTATTTAATTTAAGGCATTAATAATTAACAATTTAAGTAATTATATTGTTTATTTTATTTTAGAACAAGATTATATTTGCAGTGATATGATAAATACTACGCCAACAAAAAAATCTTGTATAAGTCGGTCAAACATTAAACAAACTCAAACATATGGTAATTCTTACACAATGTATAATATATAGTGTTAAGCAGTGGTCAAAGTGGCTCAAAACAAATTAAGGGTATAGACGCAACTATAGGAGGGCTAGGAGGCTTAGCTTAATTGTTTAAAAATATTGAAAAATGTTTAAACTTTTTATTTTTTTTTCATTACTGCGATTATAGTTTTAATTCATACACTACTTTTTTTGGTTAAGATATTTTTTCTCTTAAATCATCTTCTCCAAAAACGCTTAAAGTATTAACTCCAACACATCAGTACGGAACAGGAAAAATATTAACTCCCACCTCAAAATCAATATTTAATGATAGCCCTATAAGTTTAGAAATTACGCCAAAAACGAAATACTATGTATCAGAATTAACCCAAATGCCAAGTCCTATTAAAAATTCAAAAATTATTAATTCCACCTCAACAAGCCCAACGAAGGTCATAAAAAAAAATCTCATACTTCAGGAAAAATTAAAAAATGTTAGAAAACAATTAAAACGAGAACGTGTTATTATCAAACATTTAAAAACACAAAAAAATGAAAGCAAAATTAAAAAAATTGATATCAAAGAATTTTTTAATCAATCAAAATTTCCTTCCATTAATTCTAAAGCTCTATTAACAATGCAAATGCTACATAAAAATCGTAGACCTTGGTCAAAGGCAGAAAAAAAAATTGCATTGTCAATTTACTATAAATCACCTTCAACATATAAATATATGAGAAGACATGGTATTGTGTTACCAGGCGAGAGCACAGTGCGGAAGTGGTTGCAATCAATAGAATACATTCCTGGATTTATTAATGGATATTTAAATCAAATAAAAATAAAAATATCTTCTATGTCTTATAGTGATAGGAAATGCGTATTGTTGCATGACGAAATGTCCATATTAAAGTCACTAGAATATAATAAAGCCCTTGATATGATTGAAGGATTTGAAGACTTAGGACCACTTGGTCGTTCATCTAATTATGCAAAACACGCTTTAGTAATTATGGTTCGAGGTTTATATAAAAACTGGAAGTTCCCATTATGTTACTTTTTGGGTAACAACGGCGTTAATGGAAATGCGCTAACTACTTTAATAAAACAGTGTTAAACACATTTTAGATATTGGATTACTACCAACAAGTATTGTATGTGACCAGGGATCACAAAATCGAAAATTATTTGCAATGCTTGGGGGTGCTGAACTTAATCCATCATGTGTCATTCATAATCAGCCTTTACACTTAATTTATGATATTCCTCACCTAATTAAAAGTTTGAGAAACAATTTAATCACTGGTGATATACAAGTAAAAAATAAAATCATTTCATTTCAAGATGTAATTAAAACATATAATATAGACACAAAGAGTAATACAGCACGAGGAATGTGTAAAATAACTCGCGTGCACTTAAATCCAAATCCATTCCAAAAAATGTCGTGCAAATTAGCTTTGCAAATTTTCAGTAACAGCGTATCTGGTGCCATCAAAACATGTTTAGAAACTGGAGAATTGAAATCAAAAACCGCCAAAGACACTGCTGATTTTTTATTGGAAATTAACAATACATTCGATGCGTGTAATAGTAAACATCTTAATGGAAAGAATATTTATACAAAACCAATGAGTGAAAAAAATCAACATATTTTTGAACAATTTAAAAAAACAATATCAACTTTTCAAAACGCGAAAAAAATTGGAGCTAATAAAAAAGTATCGGTACCACCTTGCTTTACTAGAATGGTTTGGTCTTTAACTGCATTGAGAAATTTGTACGCGTCTGAATATTTGGATATGAAAAATATACTCGAAGGTGACGGTAGTAAAAATTTTTTTTTATTAACAAACCGGTTAAATCAAGATCCATTAGAGAATATGTTTTCAATTATGCGACAGAAAAATGGATATACAAAAAACCCTTCGGCGAGAATGTTTCGAAGTTGCTTTGCGAGCATATGTTCTTTTTCATTGATGAAAGCATCGGATGAATGTAATTGCGAAGTAGACGAAGACGAATTTATATCAGTCGATAATAAACCCGATGATGTCGACATTTCAAAGGAAATTATTTTACCGATGATGAATGTAATTCAGATAAAAGTTTTGTTGAAACATGCCAAGGATCAACCACTTCATTTTCATCGGAATCTGAAGAAGAAAGTGTACATAATGAAAAATCTACACTGGAGGAATGTTCTATTGTATACTTCTCCGGATACCTAGTTAAACATTGCATCGACCATTTTAAATGTACACTTTGTAAATCTTCAATGTTAACCACAGAAGAAATAAAAGATCCTAATCAAATTTTAATTATGCATAAAACTTTTGAACATATTGATTATTTTGGCTGCAATGGTATGAAAAAACCTTCACATTTTATTATTAATATTTGGAAAATTGGGTTAAATGTTTTTAAATCCACGTTTGAGACCATTAAAAGTGAATCTGAATTAATCAACAAAATGATGAAAATAACTATTGAAAAACTTAACAAACAAAACATAAGTTTGGAACATTTAGAATGTAAAGAACATGTAATTTACATTATTAAACTGCTATTTACAACACGGATATGTAAAGAATGTAAATGGTCGAAAGAAAAGTATTTTCAAACATCATCATTTCCAACGATGAAGCAGCAACCTAAATTGAGAATACTTCAACACAAATAAATGATAATATTTCAATATATAGTTGATTATAATTGTTAAAAATAATATTAATTTGTAATAAACATAAAAACATTAAAAATAAATATAATATATTTCTATTGTATCATTATAAATAATTTATGTCCAAATAAAATACGTATTTTAGTAGTTACATATTTATAAATGTATTTGTATAATAATTTTGAAAGTCTTATTGAAATTAAAAAATTATTACTATTTTATTGTGTGCATCATTTCTTTGGTAAAAAGATTAAAAGATTTCCTATGTAAAGCCAAAATATATAATATTATTATTGTTTATTATACAGCTGCTGTCCATTTCATAACTATATTGATATTTCTCCACAGATTTAAATTTAAAAATGTTATTATTTTAAATTTACTATAAATGCTACCCTATGTCATGGCCAGTGGCGTAGTTACGAGGAGGGTGCAAGGGGTTTTCACCCACCCCATATTTTTTTTTATGTATTTAATGTACTTACCAACACATTATAATATAATTATATTTTAATTTTACTATGATTCAGTATATAATAAAAATTGAGTAACAAAATAATTTTCATTAAAAATGAGATATAATAATAATACCATTATAAATTTAATATTATTAAATAGGAATTCGTATTAAGATTATAGACCTGCAATGGTCGATCCGGCCCGTAATGATATTGGACCGGGCCGGGCTGTAAAATAAAATAAAGGGTTGGACTGGGCTTTTTAAGTCTTGAAATTTTATTCCGGACCGGACCTGGGCTTTTTTTCGTAAAATTTTTCGAGCCGGGCTGGACTTGACATCGAATATAAAATCAAGGGTTGGCGGGCTTTTTTAAGAACTTTTCTTCAACAATAATTAAAAATAATAATTATAAAACCAATACTGATACAATTAGGTACAATCATATAATAATAAATATATAATATAATGATATCTTGATTCGTGGGTATAATAATGCTATTTCTTCTTCTTCTTCTTCTTTTGCCTCGCCTTCCTCCCAACTATTTAGGGTCGGCCACCCTTGTCCTACACCTCCACTTTACTCGGTCAATTACATCTCCTCTGTACACACCGACAGCCCTCATGTCATTCTCCAAAGTCTCCAACCATATCTTTTTTGGTCTTCCTCTTCCTCTTTTCCCTTCAACGTACATCTTCATAACCACTCTTACTGCATTCGTTTCCTCTCGCCTCATCACATGTCCTAACCATCTCAGCCTATTTTCTCTCATATTGTCCACAATTGGCGCTACACTATAATATATATGTCAATACAAAATAAAACAACACACTACTAAAATCATATTAAGGTATCTGCGGCATTATTATTATAAGATAAAATAAAAACGGTAATTTGGAATATTTATAGAAAATTTGTTGCGTTTGGCTAAACAATACTAAAAAAAAAATGTTGGACTGGACCGGGCTTAAGAAAAAATGGGTCAGGCCGGGCCTGGGCTTTTTTTTCACAATATAGTTTGGACCAGGCCGGACCGGGCTTAAGGATAAAATTGATGGATCAGATCGAGCCGAAAATATATGGCCCTTGCAGGTCTATAATTAAGATATCCTAAGAACGTCGAAAATAAAGGTCTTAACCCCCCCCCCAGAAAAAAAATGTATCTACGCCACTGGTCACGACACATTAAAATGTGTTATCGGTGTTGATCCCGAGAAGTCGTTAGCCGGTCACAGCGAGACGCGGGCCATGATAAATTGTGGAAGTGCGGTTCGCGGAACGATGGCGCGCGGCGCGCGACGGTCGGCGACGCGCGACGATCAGAAATTATATTTTATTTTATTAAATAAAACTCCTTATCGCCCTCTATCGGAAATAATTTCCGCGCAGCATATTTTCTAATGCAGTGAGCTATCTATAGTATTTATAATCAATGGTATTATACAGCAACAGCAACTTATTACCAGAAACTGTGTTACCATTTTATTATTATTGTTTTATTGTATACATACCCACATATATACACACATAACACACAAATAATACACATAAATACACTACACGCATTACGTAGCTCGACAGTATTTGCCCGGCAATCCCGACCACTGCTGTTCGAGCTATTACACCACTACACACCCAGCTAGTCTTAGCATATTAAAGACCTGTCCTAGGTGTTAGTGGTGAACATTCGGTGTCCGGGAACGCGGCATAACATTTGTAGCACCCGGCCCAAACACTTTAACTTACCTTCATATGGCTCAAAAAATTCCCACTTGATTTTGTGCATCCACTAACCACTTTTCCGCAGTTTTGACATTTAGCTGTCACTTTAACATTATTTACATTTTGAAGCTTTTAAAATTTGTCAAACAAATATTTATAATAAGGTGTAGGAACATTTGAAACTTCAGTTGAAGAAGTAAGAGTTGGGTCGTCCAAATTTTTGAACCGGTTCAAGTCGAAATTTTTTTCTTGTTATCGATGTAACAAATCAATCCATTGCTACAATTTTTAAAATTTAAATTTATCAAACAATTCGCAAAGTAGGTAGTGAAAATGTTTATACCTTTTACTGGACATCGGAGGTCTCTTTCAGCTTTAACCCTCACATTTGTGTAGGTAAATAACTATTAACTAATTGCCTGATAAATATTTATTTTGAGATATATTTAAAGACTAACCATCACATTTGTGTGGGTTATTCAGTATAGCCCCAAAGACCTGAGACATGTAAAGTGTTTCAAACTTTGTGATATTTTGTACATACACTTTATTATTTATATAAAGCTTCATAAAATTGTTAAAAAAATTATTAGGTTTTTATTCAGTTAGATGTATTACCCACACATTTGTGTGGGTCAGGTTTGAAATACTCAAATTACATGAAACACAAATTTATTGTTTAATCTTTAATTTAAAATAAAACAAATTATCATTCATAATACTTTTATACAAACCTTAAGTTAATTATTATCCTTTAAAAACAAATTATTACTATAGGTACCTTCTTTATAGTAATAATTTTTAAAAAAATGTTGTTTTTATGTTTTATGAAAAATTGTAAAACAATTTTTTTTATCAGTTAGATATAAATAAATATCACACATGGTGCATTTGATTCTTGATCGGCTTTTACATCCCTTCATCCTACAGCATTTTGGATTTGGTATATTACACACTTCTGGCCAATGCTCAAATCCATCCTTCACTTTGGTTGTTGGTGGGACTGGTGCCCTATAGTTTTGTGGTCTCTGTGTTGTCATCTGATTTTCCTCGGTGTCAGACGAATTTGATTCTTCAGATGATAGTGCACGTTTATTTGGCGATTTAGTTAACCATTCTCTAGCAACAGCGATTTTAAAATTCATAAGGTCCATAATTTCATTTTTACGTTTTAGTAACTTTTGCGCGTCTTCTCTATATTCCATCCAGGCGTTTACGATGCTTAAGTCAATGAAATGTAGTGCAACTTTTAATATCCATTTTCTTGATTTGATCCACGTCGGTTACAATGTCTTCTTCGCCCGAATCCGAAAAATCAGATGCGCCAATATTTTGAACTTTATGTGGATGCCAAGTACGGTCAGCATCTGAGTCATCACTTCCATAATCTAAATCCGAATCGTCACTTAATGTGGCCAACATTTCAATAGCTTTCGCGTTCAACTTTGCGCGACGCATTCTTGAATAATTATAACTCAAATAAAAACAGAAAACGTAAGCGAAATAACGTATGATAATCAAAATGTATGACACAAAATCCGAACACGCACAAATGTGTGGGTAAATTAAAAACGATATAACCGCACACAAGTCGGACGATAACTGATTAAATTATGTGACTGATCAAAGCATTATAACATTTTAAGAATATCATGTATAATACGTAGAATAATATAGTAAACCCAGTGACTAATTATGTACTATAAATGTACCATATTGAATGCATATCCGAAAAAAAGAAAAAAACCCATGATATTATTAATATAAATTGATAAAAATAATTTTAATCCAAACACAATAACACGCACAATCGGGTGGGCTAGGTCTAAACACTGTAACTCATTCTGTAAATAAGATACAAAATATTTTACCCAACCATCACGTTAGTGTGGGATAGGTCATAATAGTTCTTCAAATAAAATAAGCCTCGGGTCATTAGTGGTACGCGTAGTAACACACACAAAAGTGTGGGATAGGTTCATAGTATTAAAAAGTTAATAAACATCTTCGGGCTAAAAGGGATATCAACAAATTGTAATTGAACACCGAACAACCAACAAGCAGGTACTAATAGGTAATAAGACAAAATCTGTCTGCTCTAATAATGTACTCTGACTGCTGTAGCAAATAGGGATGGGCATGAAATCCGAATATCTGAATTATCCGAATATCCGGATATCCAAATCCGTTTTTGAATCAAATTCTTATCCGGATTTCCCGAATTATCCGGATTTATGGATTTGCTTTTTTATGTGACTTCAGACTTACAAATATTTTTAATGTATGGTAAAATAAATTATTTTATTATAATGAAAATTTAACAAAATGTTATATTATATTATATAAAAATGAGTCATTGAACAGCAAAATCGAGTTGAATAATCCGGATAATCCATGAAATCCGGATTTTCTAAATCCGGATTTGACAAATCCGAATAATTCGGATTTTTGAAATCCGGATATGCCCACCACTAGTAGCAAATAGTAAATAACAATTCGTTACTTACAATATCGATAAAATTATAAAAACAAAAAAATTTATTAATGCCGTCGGCCGTCGCCGGATTCCAAGACGATTATATGGGATGAAGCCATTCTGGGTATTTTTTGATTCTAAAAATATATTGCGATTGTATTCTAATACGTGTTTACCCGAAACTATGGATAATTTCGACGATAATCGAAAAAGTAATAATATAGCCGAACCGATACACATTATTATTGACTTGATATACCCACCTAACATATATAGGTATTTTGTTTTCGTAATTTATTTTAGTTTAAGAAAAGATAATAAATGCTATTTTTCTTTCGATATACGTAGATAGTTATAGCACAGATAAAATAAAACAAATTTTATCGCTTCATTTTATCTGTGGTTATAGCTTAAATAAACTAAAATTATATTATTTAATTTCTTTTTTAACGTCATTTTATTATTGAACGAAAATAATAATACCTGTTGTCCTGAAGAACTACGAAAATAATAATAAGCAAAAATTTATAATTTGATAGTATAATTTTCATAGGGTGTACTTGTGCTATTAAAATTATCTAGATAAGTCCATTTTTATCTAAGATAAACATTAGATAAATTATAACATTATTATCTAGATACGTTAGTAGATAATACATTTTTGTAAAACTTGTCTACACAATTCCCAACACCAGGGGCGGACTGGCCCACCGGGACGCCGGGAAATTTCCCAGTGGGCCAGTGGTCATTGTTGCCAAAATTAAATAAGAAATAATTTTAAAAAAAAATTCATTCATAATAATATTAAACAAATATTATTTTCAATAAGCACATCAAATGTCAAGATACATGGTAAATGCTATGGTAAATTGTTTATACATTCATAATATAGGAAAGTACAAAATAATAAAATAAAAATAGTTGTCGACCGTATCCTATTTTTGTAAGGTTCTATGGAATAGAAAGACGCGATAAGCGATCATTATCTGTGGACTACAGTATATTATATTCGTTAAATTTAGAATAACATAAATGTAGATAATTTAATTATTGTATCTGTGTATACGACATATTATATTGTGCCTATGATATTTAGTTAATTACGTTAATAACTTAGCTATAACTAGTGAAAATTTAAAAAAAAAAAAAATAATTTTAAGACCTTTTTATAATAAATTAGCTAATAAGGAATAATTTGTCAAAAAAGTTATATGTTCGATGTTATAATTCTTAAAAATCTGCAGAGTGTAAAAAATGAGTTCTATTTATTATACTTTTTTGTGTGCAATTAAGAAATATATAGATGTAGCCATTTTAATTTTAAATCTCGGTGACATTTTTAATCCCAGTCCGCCCCTGCCCAACACTGGTAATCAGTATAAAAAATGTACGAGTACAATTTATATACATGCAAAAATAGAAGACTTTGATCAATGAAAACAATTGAAAAGAAAAATTTTAAATAAAGCTAGTATTAAACTAAAGTAATAAATTATTATAACAGTAAAGATTTTGATAAATGTTTATAAGATTGATATATTTACGGATTGTAATTTGATTAAGTGCCGGATCAGTAGCGGCGTGAACATTATTCGTTCATAAGACCAAAACAGTTTTAGGGACCACCCACCCCAGTAAATGTACGAGTACATTTATAATTATGTTAATATTAAAATCGTAGTATCTTACGTCCGTCCGTTATAATGTATACCAACACGACATCGACCACCCACCCACCAAAAGAGTCATGAGACCCGGGTCTCATAGAACCCTTGTCACGCCGCCACTGTGCCGGATCACACTAAGCGTTTTGTCGGTTGCCGATAAAATGTATCCCGATTAACCGCAATCGGGAAGACCGACCATACTAGGTTAGGTTAGGTTAACCAGGGGTAGGACACTTCTGGGTGGCGGGCTGATAATAAAGATTCAACGACTGCAAGCCTTCGGTAGGGGCAAGTATCTGGGAAAATATGTAATTTTAACGTTTTTATTTTTGGTAGCACTGAATTACTTATGATAAACAGTTTATACATTGTGATATTCTGTGATGATTACATTAACGTATATTTTTATTTGTCTTTTGACTCATTGACTTGTGACAACAACTAAGTGCTGAAAATCGTGGTTATATTGTTATATTCTGTGCTTATACAAATCATTTTTTTTCTATTTTGTATTTTTTGTGCGATTTATATTTATATAATCATCATGGTTTATGTATGCGTTGTAAAAGGTTGTATAAATTCGTATAAGTACACCCCGAAGAAATGTAAACTGTTTAAGTTTCCTAAAGATAAATTTTTGTAAGTTGAACGTTAGCTATTACTAATTATTAATGCGTATCAATATTTGTATCTAATTATTACTATCATTTAGGTCTAAGCAATGGTTAATAAATTGTAGTTAGCAAGATTTAATTAGAAAATCATTGATATACGTTAAGGTTTGTTCAGATCATTTCCTGGAATGTATGTACAAAAACACAGAAAAAAAAGTTCTATTGCCCCATGCTGTTCCTACCGAATTCAGTAAATACAATTTTACCTAATATTGAATATTTAATACTTTACTGACTTTTTTTTTTTGTCTATAGCAATGATTGCTAAAGAAGATTCATGCAGTACTACAACATGTCTAGATACAAATATTTCTGATCTAAAATTTAATGCTCCAGTTTCTACAAATACTCCATTAAAACAAAAAGAGTCATTTTCTGTTTCTTGTAAGTTTTTGTAATTATGTTAATTTTTTTGCTTTATTAATATTGCATACTATTGCATTTGCTAATTTTACTAGGTCAAAACAAACTATAAATAATTCACTGTATGAAAACTACAAATGATTTTATCTTGCATTTTTTCTAGGTTCGCCACCTCAAAGCTCATCATATTCGACCGATCAATCAATTTCCTCATCTACACAAACAACTCAATATCTTACATTGCATACACCTAGAAAACAAAAGTATAGAGCACAACTTCAAAATATTAAAAATAAATATGAACAACTTGAACAGAAAGTTGAAATATTGAGTCAAAAATTACAGAAGAAAAATGAAATAGATGTTACCTTAGTAGATTTATTTAATCGAGTTGTTGAAGCACAATTACCTCCCAATCTGAGCATGGTGGTTAAACAGTATGTACAAATGGGTAAGAGAAAACCTCAAGGCATGCGGTATTCCAATCAAATTAAGCAGTTGGCTCTTACTATATATTTTTTTGGTTCTCGAGTATACACTATTTTAAAATCATTGTTATTATTACCCAGTCCAAGAACTTTACGTAGAATAACACAGAAAATTAATATATTGCCTGGATAAATGATGTCATATTTGAAACCATTAAGTTGAAGATGAACAATTTAAAAGATGATACCAAGGATTGTGTTTTATGTATTGATGAGATGTCAATTAAAACACATTTATTTTATAATTTTTCACATGATTATATTGTAGGGTTTAATAATTCATATGACAGAAAAACATATGAACCAGCAAAACATGTGTTCTGCTTTATGTTAAAAAGCATAAATTATAATTGGAAGCAGCCTGTCGCATATTTTTTTATCAACAATAGTTGTTCTGGGTTCCATCCAGGGTTGCAAAAAAAACAGTTTTTTTTAAAAAAAACCAAAAAAACCGTTTTTTTTTGTTTAAAACAATGTTTTTTATGATTTAAACAGTTTTTTATTGTTAGTTTGTTTGTTTTAAACATTGTTTAAAACTGTTTTTTTTTGTTTAAAACTAGGTTTTTTTAAAAAATATTTTGCTTTTTTAAAACGGTATTTTCTGTAACATTAACAGAACTAAAGAGGATTTTAATTTATATACTTTTATTGCAGATATTATAAGTGTCAATAACTAATAACTAATGAGTAATGAGTGATGACTAATGAGTAATATAACAAATAAGTATAAATTAATTATAATAAGAAGAAAATATTCATTGACTCTATTAAATAGATAATAACGTTCAGTATGAGTACCAACTACTAGCACATAAAAAGGGTCAACATACAAATAATTATTCTATATCAATATTACAAATAATTTATAATATTAGGTAACAAACTAACAAGTAACAAACTAACAACTAATAACATCAATAAATCTGTTTTATTTTATTCTTACAAATTTTATAATAATTAATAAGTAAAATAAAAACATATAAAAAAAAAAAATGAATGAAAAATTATTTCTTAGTACAATGTAAGGTAAAATATTTCTAAATAAACAATTAGTTCTTTTAAAAACAATATAATAAATACTAATATAGGAATAGGAGATAACCTAAATTTTATTTTTTTCTTAAGTGTCAATTCAGTCTTTAGTAAATTAGATACTGACTTAGTGTTTGTATATTATATAACAATAGTTTCAAAATTTTAACTTGTAATAAAAAATAAAAAAAACAACAAATTCTTAAATAAAAATCTTAAATAAATAATAAAATGTATAGCTGGGAAATGGCAACAGCTTATTCTTTGTTTGATTTATTTAAATGTTTGAAAATTGTTACAAGTTTTGAAGCTTTTTCCACTCCAAGACGGTTTCTAGTTTTTGAATGGACATAACCAAAGGTTGAAAAAAGTCTCTCTATACCGGCAGAGCTGCAAATTGATGTGAAAAGTTGCTCTACTAAATATGTTAAATCTTTGGAAATTTTATTTTGTTTTATTAATGCTTTCCACCATATAAGAGCTGAAATATTTTTTATTGCATTGTCACTGAATAAGTATCCTTTAAATGGGCTAGTTTGAGCTTGAAATGATATAATTTCTGACATAGCAGTTGGAAAATAAAGATTAGCATATTCTAAAGCTGAATCATGTTGATCTACATTTAATTTCTGTCCTCTATATTTTGGATGTAATATATTAGCTAAATAATGAACATCTTGAATAGCCATATACCTTTTCTCAAATATTTTTATTTCATCACTTTCAGTACCAAACTCATTTATAAAAAAATCTTTAAGATCAATCCACATTTCAACCACATCTGCTATTGTACAATTATCTTTTTGTGATACATCTAAAGCCCAAGACAATTTTTTTAACTTTACTATAAATGCTTCTGTATTGGTTTTCAAATTCATATCTATTACCATAGAAGTTATCTTAGAATCAATTGCTGCTCTATGATCAACACATACTTTGTATAAAATTGGCCAATTATCGATGTAGGATTGCAGACAGTCAAACATTGTATTCCAACGAACATCAAAAGGAAGTACCAAAGATGAACCACCAAGTTCTTTATATTTAGCAGCAGGAAAATGGTGAAACTTGAAATATTTAATAATTTGTTTTGCCTATAACTGTATCTTCTAAATCATGAGCTAGCAAATTTAAAATGTGTGATGAACAACCATAAGTTATTATGTCTAAATGTGAATATTCATTAGAGCTTAAATCTGATGTACTAAGTTCTAATCGCATTTTCCTCATATTAGCAGCATTATCTGTAACCATACTGCGAACATCACAACCATATGACTTACATTTTTTTATCGATTCAACAGCCAATTTTAATACATACTCTGCATTATGACTTTCAGCTTTTGTCTCAATTGTATCAATTAAACATACTATTTCATCTTCTAAATTGTACACCGATATGCATATTATTGGTTCATTGTGTATGTTGCTCCACCCGTCCATTGCCATACATACAATTTTACCTTTAAGAATTTTTTTAATGTCTTCATCCACCTCGTTAAACACTTGATCTAACAACTTATTGCCACTTTGATCACGATTGGGAGGTTTGTAGCCAGGACGAATTAACTGAATAATTTTTTTAAACTCCTTATGTTCAACAAAAGCAAATGACGAATTTGTCGCATATATATATTTGGCAATTTGAACATCAAATTTTTTTTTATCTTTTTCACTTGTTCGTATAACAAACTTACTGATTGATGTAGATATTTGTGATCCTGTAGATGGTATATCAGCACAAAAACGCTTTACGCAAGTTTCAACATTCATTGAACTATCATTGGTATGAGTAGTAGTATGCAATCTTAAACTACTAGAATCTATATTAATATTAGTAAAACATTAGATATTAATAACAAGTTAATACAATTTTGGTGACTTACTGTCTACTGATAATGTTGCTAGTGCTAATAAGTAATTTCATTAAATAGAGTGCAATACAATAATCAATGTGGCTAAACAGTCGATTGTAACAAAAGTTATAGCCCGTAGGCCATAACCCATAAGTGACAATAATATTATAATTGCAAGTGAAAAGTACATGACTTGCGAAAAAAAATTGGTTGTACGTCAATTGTCATTTATGTCAGAGTCATGTATTAAATTTACATACCATTATTATCAAAACATCTTAGTTTTTCATCGATTTGAACTTCATTTGATATTGAAGCTACATTACATTTATTTAGATGTGTTTTCATTCGATCTACTAGCCCAGACATTTCAAAATTGCATTTTATACATTTCGCTCAAGTACCTTTAGTAGTACCATTTGGTTTTATTTCTAGAAAATAATTCCAAACAGGATCTTTTCTTCTACCGGTTGAAGCCATTATATATAAAAATATGAAACTTAATAGTTAATTATAGTTATAATGGATAATGATAATATTTTTTATAGACTATAATAAACACGAACATGGAATTATTAATAAACAAAAAAAAAATTGAATCATTAACATCGTTAACCGTAATTTAGTTATCAATGTTATCATTATGGCATTTAGATACTAACTGACAATTTACCGTAGTTTGTATCTTGAACATTTCTATGACAGTGTGACCAACATCCTAGATTAATTTTTGAAAATAAGATAAATAATTTTGTTTTAAAAGACTATAAAAAAAACATTTTTTAAACGTTATGTTTTAAACGTTGATGTATTAAATGTTTAAAACAAGGAGTCATGTTTAAAACGTTTAAAACCAATTGTTTTAAACACTTCGCAACCCTGGTTCCATCTATAAAACACCATATTTGTAGTTATTAGTCGTATTCAAAAGACATCACTTAATATCAGAATATTAACAAGTGACCAAGGATCTAATTTCACTAGTTTTGCCAAGACAATGAATGTCTCATGTGAACGTTCATTATTTTTTGTTAATAGCAAAAAAATATTTTATATGTTTGATGTACCACATTTATTGAAGTCCACAAGGAATAACTTCTTCAAGTACCAATTAACTTTTTTAAATAGTACTACTAGTAAAAAGAACCTTGTTGATTTTTATAAAACAGACCAAGGCTTAAATCGTCTTGCACCGAAGCTAACAGAAATTCATATCAACCCAGGACCATTTCAAAAAATGAAAGTTAAATATGCATATCAAATTTTTAGCAACACTGTAGCAGCTGGTATGAAATGTTGTGTTCAAGATGGTACATTGCCATTAACTGCAAATACAACAATATCATTCATTGAACATATGGATAAATTATTTGACTTGCTAAATTCAAATAAGAAATTCGGAAGTAAAGATTTTAATCGACCTTTCAAAAACACTGCCAATTAGAGGGAACATTTAATATATATGCGGGATGTATTTAAAAATATGAAAGTACTGGATCCCAAAATAATTGATGATCAAATTATAATTAATGATGTAACAAAACTCATGCATTTTTTGGATGGCTGGACTATAACAATTAGTTCATTATTGAAGTTGTGGGATGACATGTCGAAAACACTAGACTTTGTTTTATGTACGTTGTTACGTGCCAACGGCTAGATTTCAACTTGTGCAGTCGATGATGAATTTAATTTAATAAAATGTGAGACTTTGAATTATTTAAATAAACGTATTGTAAAAGTTAAAGTGTGTTCGATCGCGTCGGACGTGGATGGGTAATTAGACAACTTATGGTTATTTAATATGCAGCGTTGATATAATATATTAATCCAGATATGATAATAAAAATCACAATAATAAAAAAAATGGTACCAAAACAATAAATATTAGTGATAATACTGTTGGTATCAGAATAATAATTGATATCACAATGTAGAGTAATCGTAATAATAATAATAATAATAATGATACAAAATAATATGATACGATATCACACCAAACCGGTCAACACAGCTGACGTCACCGCGATCCCCGGAACACCGTCACCCCGCACCACTTTATTGACCCGCCGCACCTGAATGGCGACAGCCGCACAACGACGAGAAATTGGAACTGGACACGGTATGGACAAATCTTCCACCACACAATGCAGTGACCGCCCGGTGCGATTAATGGCGACATCACGTGATTGACTCAAAGCTTGAGAGCCGCGACAGCCGGCGCAAACACAGGTGGACAACACGACGGACGAATCTTCTCATAAGATCGTACGCACGATGGTCACGTAGCACAGAAAGGCAACGATGCCACACAACTTCGGGTCACACAAACCACCTCGAACCGGATACACACAGAAAAACGCACGGTACAACGGTAAAAGGGCGACGACAGGCGGACGACGGATGATCGCACGCACGGCTGACAACATTTCGGAGCGCAAAAGCGCAGTTCCCCCCGCCACTCAAAAGTCTAGAAGAAACTAGCTGGTCGCGGGTGCGCGCACGTCTCGTTGCCATCAACCGGCGCGAACAAAGTGTTATAAAAATTCATAAAACAGAGTAACGTGAAGTTGCTTGCAGTTCCGTGACTAGAACTCATCTGCTTTGTGGTTGATTCGGACCCTCTTTTATATGGCTCGATTGACGTCATTGGAAAGCTGCACCCGGTTGTTTGGTGATTTCCAGGAATCGGTGAGTGACCTTACACGATGTTGGCTTTGTAGAAATGCCGCACCTGGTTATCTGGTTAATTACTTTTTATGATACTGTGGACTCGTTGCCCTTGCTAATTTGATAATTTCCAGGAATAGGTAGATGACTTTATACGATGATACCTTATTCGTGGAAATTCTGCACACGGTTTATTGCTGAATCTACTTTTATAGTTCTATTATACTTTATTAGTTTACAATACTTATTTTTAGGTGTGACAGGCACATTATTATGATTAATATAAAGTTTATATCATTATTTTCAGTATTCTAAATATACATGTGATCATAATATGTTATATGATGCATGGAGGCCCATAACAACGTATAGGTTCAATCAAGACTGCCTCGAAAATCTTTTTGGGCAATTTCGTAATCAAAATGGAAATAATGTTAGAATTAACAATACAATTTCTTTGGAGTTTTAAAAAAATTTTCTTCTTCAACTATTTTAAACATACAGAAGGGTCTAATTGCTTAGATGACATGGCTGAAGTTTTAACTACCATTGGATACATTTCTCCTCCACTTACCAATTCATGTGTGCTTTTCCCAGAAAAAACTCTAATTTTTCTAATTTGCTAATAGGTACCACAGATTATCGTGAATTGTGCTTTCCCGCTCAAAACGCCCTTACCTATGTTTGTGGTTACTTCATAAAAAAATGTTTTGAAAAACACAGTTTTAATGTATGTAAAAATTATGCTAAGCACCAACAACATTTGGACCAATAATTTTTATTTATTTATTATAAAGCATATGTAACTGCTGATCATTCAAACATTGGAAAATTAAATGTACCTCTAATGAATTTTTCAATTATATCAATCAATTAGATGATGTATAACAAACTTTCCTTTATTGGCAGTAGAACAAAATGTTGGTTCGAAACTAAAAAATTTATTTGATAATATTCCATTTGATCATCCTTGTGAAAATTTTAATATAGAATATCTTTAAAAAGCTGTATATTCGCTTAAGAACTTTTCATTCAATTAACTTATTATTAATTTATTCAACAGATTAAATAAAGATATGTTAACAACTGGAAGGAAACATCGAAAGTTAGACATCCTTTTTCACTTGTAAACTTTTTTTTGTATATAATGTTATAATTTTTATACTAATTTGTATTTATATTATTTTTTATTTTTCATTAATGAAACATTATTCTAAAATGTATATACTTTTTATGTTATTTGTATAAGTTATAAGAGTTATTTTTGTAATTGTTATTGTTATTTTCACAAAAAAAAACAAAATAAATGAAGTTACTGAAAAAATCATGTTTATTTTTTGTATTACCTTATAAGGTTAAAAATAGTTATATATAAATGAAACAAATACCAATTTAATACCTTTATTTATATAAAGGTATTAAAGAATGATAAAAGTGGAAACAAATTATTTTGGTTCTCCTTGACTAGCCTTGTCTATTTCATAAAATTTATTGACGTGGGGTAGTTAAATTTATTAGGGAGCTGGGAGACTAGTTATAAATGTTTACATTTCTATTGTAAAATATTTTTATATTTTCCTGGAGGGGATAGCCTCTCCTTAAATACGTCTATAACTGTTGGTGAATAGTCAACTCATTATTTTAAAATAATTAAATTAAAATAGCACATTTTATCGTATAAAAGTGTCCCATATTTATTTTTCGTATATAAATGGTCAAACTGTTAATGAACTGGTCCTACTGCAGGCCTGCAGTGACTGACTCCAGCCGCCGTCCTATGCTGCCTGTATGAACTTTTATCAGTGTCCATTATGATTGTTATATTCTGTGATACTACGCGTTTTATCGGTTGCCGATTCAAAAAGAGTGGGGAATATTTTAATTTAAAATAATATGTTATTGCAAATATTAGACTAGTTTATGTTTGATTTCATCGAAATTAAGCTCGTACAAATTACTAAATTATTATACTATACTAGGTACTGCTAAAGATTACTAAGAATTATTAATATATAATATAATATGGATTTGATTTCGTCGAATTCCAATTTGTAGAAACTACCAAAGCTACCTTCATCCAACATGAATTTTTTAAGTCCTTATCGCTGTATTCTTTAGAACTCATGTTCCATAATCAAGGATAGTTCTGGACTTCCGAAGTTAATTTCTCCGTTGAATACATGTTAATTTAGGTATGTTAATACAATTAAAAACTATCAATGTTTTATAAATTATAAAGAATTATAATTTAAATTTAAAACCGCAACCGATAATCCGCATGAATGGTCGGCTCAATATTAAATAAAGTATTTTGGGGTATTTTCCGAACCGCATCGGTAAAGTCAACATGTTGCGGTCGGTTCCCGACGATTTCAAATCGGTTTGCCAGATCGGTCAGTCTGGCCCTGATAATGCGGATTAATGTTAATTATGGATGTCGCGGTCGTTTACCGCAACCAACAAAACGCATAGTGTGATCCGGCACTAAGAGTAAGGCATTCTAAAAAGTATAGAAAATAGAATTCATTATACATTCCGATCGGCAGTAATCATTTGGCATTTGAACGCGATCATTTCCGTAATCTGTACTAAGTAGTAATTGTTGCTGGTGAAGTTTCGTTTAATATTAAGACTTTTAAATATTAAGATACAGTTTTCTTTTATTTTACTTTTGGCTACGACATTTATCGTTTCGATGGTCATTTACGTCAATTCGAAACATTTATAAGATTCGGCTTACAGAAATCGATCGGATATAACCAAAGTTCCGAAGTTCTTGCAGAGCAAAACGGTAAAGGGTTGAGGCCATCAATAAAATCACGAAAATGCTAAGTCAACCTTCAAGGCGAAAACGATTCCGAAAGAGACTTTACACTACATAGGACACCAAACCACAAAGATATGTCTTTGAAAATGAACAATAAATTTCAAAAATACTTGAACAATTTCAAGGCCGGCAACATAACTTTTGCAAGAATAATTAAACCTCGACTACCTACTACGTTGCCCTGATGGATTCGTTCGTAACAACAAAAACCAATGCGTTCGTATGTATACGGTTATGACATGGGTATAAGAAATCATATACCCCAGAATAAGAATAAGATACGCACGAAAGTAATTATTAATATATTAATATATTATACATTCACTATAAGTAATTACAGTTCAGCAAATATATAATAATATATTTATATAACGATTACATTTTTAGATTCTGAACGGAGTGATGGAATCTATTGGTTTTACAATGATGTGTGTATTTTTTTTTCATTTTTTTTATTTATTTATTTTTTTTTATTTTTTTTATTTTTGTGTCTGACGACACCTTTTTTGGCAGTAAAAATGCTTCGATTTGCTTATGTAGCCACTTTTCTGAAAGGAAAGTGATTCTAGTTTGTACTTTGGGGGGTCAAAATTAAAAAATTTTCAATATTTTTTAAATGCGACGGGAAAACCCCTAAAAAAATAAGGGAAAAACGGTAGTTTTTTCGCAAAACCAGTTTTCGACAAAATCAAATTTTTTATTTTGCTATAACTCAAAAACTAATCGAAGTAAATACTTGAAATTTTTATTTTTATTGAGCTATTTATAAACAATTGAAATTTTCAATTTTTTTAATTTTTTTTTTTTAAAATAACGATAAAAGTTTTTTGGCCGGCCAGAAAATCATGAACATTTAATACAAGGTTTCTTATAAGTTGTTCCTTAACTGATAAAAAAAAATCTAAAATCGTAAGTCACAATTTTTTTTTATAAGTGCTCAAAGTTCCAATTTATACGAAATATGTAAAAATTGCTAAAATTTGCAAGTTATTTTGTTGATAAAAATTCAAAAAATATTTTCTGTTCATACTTAAGGTTCAAAATTTTCACACTAGGTTATCTATAAGATATTCTTCAAAATTCTTTAAAAAAATTTCTACCAGACTTAGAGGAAAAAATTTTATGACTGTTTGAAATTTAAATATTTACGAAATTACATAAAATAGCGATTTATTCTCAAACGATTTTAAATATTTGTTATAATTCAAAAAGTATAAATCGCAAATTTTTGAAATTTCTACCAGCTGTTAAGATTGGTATTTCCTTTATGTCATATTTTTTTCAAAATATAATATTGATTTTTAAGCCACTTATAGGCATTTAAAATATTCGATTTTTTTACATTTTATTTTTATAATCGGTGATAAAAAAAATTTGGCTCCTACAAAATACTTGAAAATGTAATAGAAGATTCCATAGAAGTAGTTCTTAATGTCATTCAAAAATTATTAAAATCCATAGGCACAATTTTTTTTTATAAGCGTTTGAACAGCGAATATTGACATAAAATTACATGTAAAATATAATATAATGTAGAATGTTCTAGACTGACAAATGATATCGGTTTTTTTAAAATGCCCTAACTCAAAAACGAAAAACCGCAACAACTTGAAATTATCATTAAATCCTTATATTGACGTTTTCTATACATGGTTAAAATTTCAAAGTATTTTGACATATTTTGACTTATTTATAGACAATTTAAATTTTCGATTTTTCTAAATTTTTCGTTTCAAAATAAAATATACTTATTACAATATTTATAAATAACATTGTATTATATTCTAGACAAACATATCATCTCCGTTCAGAATCGTTTTTCGTATACAATGATTCCTATCATTGAATTCAAATTTAACAAATCTATTGTAATAATGACCTATCCTATAAACGAGGTGCACTTCACCCCCAAGTGTACAGCAGAGCGAGGCCCATCCGGTTTTTTAAGTTTAATTTGTTTTTTATATTATGTTTATAGAGAAGCATAGATGAATAGATAGTTTAGATTTAATTATTATTTTGTAGCTAAAATTTGAATGATAATCGAAATAAAAACATTCAAATTAATACAAGTAAATTGTAATTTATTAAGACTTAATAACAGTAACGTAACTAAAGTGGGCCAATGTAAGTGTTATGGTGGGCAGGCATTTTTTTAATTTCTCCCACTAAATAATAAATTAATGCTTCGAACTGCTCTGCTAGTTACTTAACGTTCTAGTTTCATAGTGTTTAAACTAGGCCGTAATGAGTAAAAAAATAATATCCCGGTTATAAAAATAAACAAATTTAAACAATAATATTTATA
Source organism: Sipha maydis (assembly GCA_034509805.1). Lineage (NCBI taxonomy): Eukaryota > Metazoa > Arthropoda > Insecta > Hemiptera > Aphididae > Sipha > Sipha maydis. Next base: position 175,642 of record JASXSY010000524.1, on the reverse strand, counting down.
TTGTTCCTATAGGAAATGAATTAATTTCAAAGTGATTAGACGGATAACTAGGTATAATTAATAACAGTTTAAACTAAACGGTGAAGTAAATTATTTAAATCCTAAATATTTTAGCTAATAATTTTTTATGGATTCTGAGAACGCACAAGTGAACCGGTGTCTTAACAACATGCCTAGCGCAACATTTGAAGAGTTAGCGGCGCAACACACCATAGACAGTGGATCGATAGAGTCGTCCATCAACCTAACCGGAAGTTCGGTACTCGACGATCACGGTTTTGCCGGATCCAGCTCAGAAGCGCCCGGTGACAGTTGCGGTCGTCGTCGTCGACGCAGACGCAGGTCTTGCGGCAGCCGATCGCGAAGTCGATCGGCCAGACGCCGTAAGAGAAGCCGAACCGGATGCCGACGTCGGAGGCGACGTAGCAGCTGCTCGGTGTCGTTTTCCGAGCCCAAACGCCGCCGTCGCAGTAGCAGATCGAAGTCCTGTGCGCCCAAACGGCGTCGCAGTTGCAGACCAAAGTCCTGTGCGCCCAAACGCCGTCGCAGGCGATCGTCCTGTAAAGCAAGACGCAGTCGCAGCCGGAAACCGTCGTGCCCGACCAATCGCTGCGCTCCGATTTCGGCGATAACGGCCGCAGAAGGCACCGACGACGACCGTTATGAAGCCCCGGCCGTTAACCGGTGCAGACCGTTGAATAACGACGCGTCTACCGGTGTGGCAAGCTCGTCGGTGAACAATGCGTCGAGGGACTATACCACCCCGCAGACAATGGCCCATCGCCGTGGCAACAGGTCTCGGGTGGTCGCAAAATCTTCCAAGGACCAACAGCAGTCCAATACAAGGCGGAATAAATGATAAGGGGTTTAATTAATGTATAGTGTTTTAAACGATGGCGGAAGTAATTTTATAAGTCTTTTACCGAAAAAATAAAAAAATAAAAATGCTCCACGAATTTGTATGGTTTTTCTGAATAATTGTACGCTGTAATTTACACTATACTACATTTTATTTTTAAATTACATTTTGCATCGCATATGAATATTCATGGTATTATCGGTCGGTTATCTTTCCGGTGTCGTCCGATATTTCGAGAACAGTTAATAATAAGGTTATGTTTTACATTATTACTAACTATTCTCGTTTAGAGTTGTCTTAGGTTTATGCGCTCGGTATTTAAATGTTGGTAGAACAGTTATAACCGATAATTTTTATATGTCAAGTGAACTTTTAGCAAAAGATACAAATTTAATTTGTACATTGAGATCAAACAAAGTGAAGTTATCAGAAGTCACAAAAGCAAAATTATTACAAGCAAAATATTAAATTATATAATTATTGGGAAAGAAAATTCTAATGGAATAGTTGTTGCAAAGTGGCGTAACAAACGAGACGTAACAATGCTTCTTTCTTAATAAAGAAAATGCTGCAAGAAATGGATCAGTTCAGGCTTGTAAAGATACAACGAGGGTAACCACTCTTTGTACAAAGTGTGAAGTATAGTATATTAGGGTGGTCCTTATTTTTACCTATTTGAATTTTAATTGCTGGACCCTTCTATTTTTTTTATTATCATATAAATGTAATATGTAAAAATTTAAGCATAATTACTCACCCCCTTCCCGTGCCCCATGAGGGTTGAATATAAACCAAAAGGTAGTTTTATGATTTTTTATATTTCGAAAAATATAAGATTTATCATAAAAATGTATAGAACATAAATTGTAGAAAAAATTATGTTCTATAAAAAATGTATTTACAACATTTTCGTAAATCTAATATTTCCCCCCTTAAAAATTTTTTTTTGTTTTTTTTTTTTGACAAAATTGAATTTTTTTACTGTTATTTCAATTTATATAATACAAATTATGTAAGAATTATATTTATATGTTTATTATTATAAACCAAATAATTTAGGTGTATTTCTAAATAGTTGTATTTTCAAATGGTGTACTCAAAACTTGTTTTGTATATTTTTTATGTTTTTCTGTATTTTTGAATAACCTAAAATTAAATACATAATAAAATTAGTCATATAAAAATTATATTTATTATAAATATAATTTTTTGTAACCCACTTGAAGTAAAAATAGTTTTTGGTTTTCATTTTTAGTGAATTTTTCGTTGAAATTCTCCATAAGTTTTACTCCCTTTTCAGCGGTATCATTAACGATTTGTAACGAATTTATTGTTCTTTTTGCCGACTGGTATGCAAGATTATCATTCCACTTAGTTGGGTCCATTTTTAGGTACTCCGAAGGAATTCCGAATCTTTTAAATATTTTATATGACTTATAATTTAACAAACTTACAGGTAGTTCTTTATTTAAAAATGTATCCACATCTTCCAACTTCAAACATAATTTTTTCGGTCCCGATAAAAATTCGTCTTCCACTCCGGTGTTAATTCTATTTTTTCTTGGTACTTAAACAGTTTTCAGCCATTTTTTTCTGACATCAAATGAAATCCTCTCATCAAATAAAGCAAATACGGCACATTCTTCATTTAGATACCATAAATGATTTAAACATTTTGACAAACACGCATCTGCAATTTTTTTATCATCACTTTTATATTCGTTTAAAGTATGTACCTATTAAATTTATATCGTTGAATGGTGCCTCACTAACATTTGAACTGTATACCAATATTTAATATAATTTTTAACAATGAATGCGCTAATTCGCACTATGGAATTTTCTTCGGTTTTTGTTATTTTTAATTCAGCTCGAAGTAAAAATATTTTCAAACAGTAAATACAGGATGAGGCAGTGAAATGGCACTATTTAAATAAAACACCAACAATTTACTAAATGTATTGACATAGTTAAAGACAACCGACTAGGTGGTGCAAAAGTGATTGCCACTAAATTCATCCCCAAAAGGTATAAAATAACTAGGTTAACTGGTAGGCACTATCCTATATCAAAAAATTTTATAAAACGTGATGTAAACGATTTCTCCATACTCACAAGCCAACTCAGTAAAAAAGATAAAATATTTCTTGGGCCCTGTTCGTTTGTCAATCATGAATGTAAACCAAATACGGTGTGGATCTCAAGAAACAAACTAGAATCTTGTGTGGAAACTGTTAGAGACATTAACAAAGATGAAGAAATAACAGTGTATTATTCACCAAATTATTTTGGAGTCGACAACGAAGAGTGCAAATGTAGAACATGTGAAAAGACACATTTCGGATTTTTCAAACCAAAAGGTTTTTATAGTGCATGCATAACATATGTTGAATATATATTTAATTAGATTATTTTTTTATAGCATGTTCTGATGATGCTGGAACTGCCACAATAACCAATAGCAACCAGCCTTCCGTTGAACCTGCTGAGATTATGAATGGTAATGTTTAATATTATATTTTCTTGTGAACCTACAACATGTATGGTAAATTTAACAATTTGTTTATAGTGCGCATAGGTGAAACAGATAGTGAAAGCGATGCATCTGAGAGTAATGAGTCTCATACCCAAGAAAATGAGTGTCTTGCGTCAACTTCTAAAAAAGATTATGAATCAGCGACCTTTGATCTACAGATTCCCCACTAAACTGTTTAGTATCAATGATCAAGGCATCCGTATTTACCCCGGTTTTTGATAGACACTAGGATAAATCCTATACATTCTTCCTTAGTGTTTTTAATAAATATTACATTTTTACGTGTATTCGAATGTAAGTATCAAAACAGTATATATTTTATAGATTTTGTATTTGAAATAACAACAAAGACAAATAATTTAATTTAATTATAGGTAATTAATAATTACTTTGGACTATAACTAATTATATGAAATACGTTTTAAAATATAATTATACAACTCAATTTATAATGATGTAATAAGCGTTTCTTTTTTGTGTCAGGGAATTTTTTGCGGTAGTCGCCAACAACTTGTAGTAAATACTGTTTTTGGGATTCGTCTTTAGTTATTTTGTCATTATATTCCTCTATTAATTTTACACCTCTTTCTGCGACATCATTGATAACAGAAATTTTTTTTAAAAGAACTATTGATTTTTGAAAATCTTCATTACTTCTCCAAGTTGACGGGTCTAGTTTTAAAAAATCTGTGTTAATGGCAAATCGCTTAAATAGATTATTAGTTTTTGCACATACAAAATCCTCGATTTCTTTTTCTAATAGCTCGTTAGCATTTTTCGGAGATATTATTATACGTTGTGTAGTTGATAACATTTCCGATGTACTTTCTTCGTTGTTAAAAGCTTTTACAATTTTTCTCTTCGTACGATCGAAACTGCCTCATCAAAAAAAGCAAATCCACATAATTCTGCAGACAAATACCACAGATGACCACAGAACTTTTTAATTGCAATCTGAGATGTGTCTTTATCTATTGCAATATAATTTAAAAGATTTTTAATAAAAGTTAAGTCTTGGAAAGGTGCTTTAATGGCAGAGGGTGCGTCAAACCATGACTTAATGTAAAGTCGAATAATAAAAATACAAATATTTCTTAATACAGTTTCCTCTTTTACTGTTAACCGAAATTGTTCGCGAAATAAATGTATTTTTAAGCTGTAAATAGCTTTGGCCATCCAACGGGCATGATGAATGGCACCTGGTTTCTTAAAATGGATACCATTAGGAAGTATTCCACCTAGAAAAATTACCGTCAACTGTAAAAGCTCTTGGTAATCATCCCTTGGGTGATTTCCTCTAGTCGATCTATAGAAAATTTAATAATATCATCACACACGTCATTTACAGAACCCATTACAATACAATTTTCTATTCCAGAATTAAACATTTTAGTATCCATTGTTACCCAGGCTAGTTGGAATATTTTAAAAATAGCCACATCTGGACCCGATGTTCCACTTAATTTGAGATCGAAAACACTTTTTAATACTATTTCATATATATATGATGGCGGCATGGTAGGTATACGATTTCACGTTCTAATAATTGCTCTAGTAAAACACAAGCTCCATTTAAACGTCCTGTATTTGATGCAGTAGTATCCGAACAAAAAGCTTGTACATTTTCAGTTAAACACCATTCTACAAGCATTTGGTACACCGCATTAGCTTGATCACTTCCAGTTCCCGTGTTTAATGCTGGGACACCTAGCAATTGTTAATGACCATTAACCGAAGCGACTATAGGAAGCCTATCAACTAATCCTTTCCCCGTTAATGCAGGAAGAAGTTTTCCGTCCCAGTGTACAACTACTGTTTCTTCATTTGCTAAATTATAGTCTTGACGTATTTTTTTAGCACGTTATTTACGAAATTCTATACGACCGGCCACATTTTCAAACATAATTGCTTTACTATCTGTATCGTCATATTCGTCAGTGCTACTGGACGACTGTAGTTGAACAGTTTCGGCTAAAATAAATTCTCATTATTACATATCAAAACTCACTTATACAAATGTAATTATTGATCTTAATAAAGTTACTAATTCTTGGTGAGCTCGATAATTTCTTTTTTTTTCCGCTTGCATCCGTTCTTTTGAATTTTTTTCTTTCATACACGTATTTTTATCGATTCCGAGCAACGATCCAAGTCGCCCTTTTTGTCTTTGAGCAACTAAAAAAGCTCTGTCTTCCTCGATAGAAATTAAATTTAAAGCGTCTGCGTGCGCAATATCGAATAAATAATCTAGCTTTGAAATAAACTGTGCATTTTTATACATTTGTATTTCACTTTTCCTATGTTCTAACTTCTGCAAATTTCTCCATTCTTGGTATAAATCTTCCAATTTTTTACACAGTTTTGTTCAGTTCTCGTAGGTATGCGCGCCTTCTGCCAAAAAATCATCGTTTCTTGGATCACTAAAGTAGCATTATGATGTGAATTTAGCTTAACTTCCCGCATATTAAAAAATAATACCAACAAAACTTGTTTATTTGAGGGCAATTTACTGCCAACTATTTGACTTAAACTATATCCAATTAAAAAAATATATTTTGATTCACATAAACTTTTTCTGGTAACCATTTTAAAACCGTTAAAATAAAACGTCTACTTATATCGTACGAACTATTACAAATATTAAACTAAACTGTGAAAACTATACGTACAACATCGGCTGTTGTTGTAAGTCAACTGAAAGCTATAGAAAAATAACAAATTACTATCTGAATTGACAAACTATTAAATCTGATAACGTGTACACTGTACAATGAGTCCAAGGTATAATGTACGATATTGTACAAAACACAAAATACCTTAATACCCACATTATGAGTCAATAATAATTTCTTGTATCGTAGAATACAACGTGCATAAACGTGACTAAAGATGACTAACACAGTTTTGCTCTTTTGGTGTGCGGCCGGCCTTAGTTGAATTAAAATGCCATCAGTTAGGTTTAGGCAGATGAAAAAATAATGACCAATATACAACCAACAAATTAAAAAATGTTATAAGATACACAATTAATTCCATTTTTTTTTCAACATATTATTATGAATTATTATAACTTTAATACAAATCGTTTTGGTATAGTATTATACTATTATCTATAGTATATTAGTTATTGTTTTACAATGCTAAAATAGGTAACAGTAAGTACTGCACATTAGCGCAAACCCTAATTCAGAAAAACCATACAAATTCGTGGAGCATTTTTATTTTTTTATTTTTTCAGTAAAAAATTTATAAAATATAATTCCGTCATCGTTTATAACACTACACATTTATTAAACCGTTTAATAATTTATTCCGCCTCGTATTGGACTGCTGTCGGTCCTTGGAAGATTTCGCGGCCACCCGAGACCTGTTGCCACGGCGGCGGCGCGTTATCTGAGGGGTGGTATAGTCCCTGGACGCATTGTTCACCTACGAGCTTGTCGCACCGGTAGACGCGTCGTTATTCAACGGTCGTCGTCGGTGCCTTCTGCGGCCGTTATCGCCGAAATCAAAGCGCAACGGTTGGTCGGGCACGACGGTTTCCGACTACGACTGCGTCTTGGTTTGCAGGACGATCGCCTGTGATGGCGTTTGGGCGCGCAGAACTTCAATCTGCTACTGCAACGGCGGCTTTTGGGCTCGGAAAACGACACCGAGCAGCTATGTCGGCATCCGCTTCGGCTTCTTTTGCGGCTTCTAGACGACGACCGCAACTGTCACTGGGCGCTTCTGAGCTCGATCCGGCAAAACCGTGATCGTCGAGTACCGAACTTCCGACTAGGTTGATGGATGACTCTATCGGTCCACTGTCTTTGATGTGATGTGGCTCTAACTCTTCAGATGTTACGTTAGGCATGCCTTATTAGATTTATAAAATATAATTCCATCAACGTTTAAAACATTACACATTTATTAAAATTTCACATTAATTTTTTTGCGTTTTTAATTGTTTTTTTTTTTGTGTTTAAGTTTGTATGTGTCATTGTTTAATTTTGTAATCATTTTCGTGCGATGCGTAGCGGTGCGTTGTGTAGCCATTGTCGGTTACACAACTTTAAAATCGCGATAATTTGCAAGTTATTTTATAGTTGAAAATTCATAAACATTTTTCTGTTTATACTTAAGGTTCAAAATTTTAACACTAGGTTATCCATAAGCTAATCTTCAAAAGTATATAAAAAAATTTCTACCGAAAAAAATGTTATGACCGTTTAAAATTTAAATTTTTACGAAATTCAATAAAATAATTTAAAATATCCTCAAACGATTTTTAATATTTGTTATAATCCAAAAAGTATAAGTCGCAAAAAATTGAAATTTCTACCAGCTATTAGGATTGGCATTTGCTTTATGTCATATTTTTTCAAAATATTATAATAATTCTTAAACTACTGATAAGCATTTGAAATAATCGATTTTTTTAAATTTTTTTTTTATAATCAATGATAAAAAAGAACAGGATGGGCCTCGCTCTACTGTACACTTGGTGATGAAGTGCGACTCTTCATAGGATAGGTCATTATAATGAATTTGTTAAATTTGAATTCAATGATAGGTATCATTGTATACGAAAAACGATTCTGAACGGAGATGATATGTTTGTCTAGAATATAATACAATGTTATTTATAAATATTGTAATAAGTATATTTTATTTTGAAACGAAAAATTTAGAAAAATCGAAAATTTAAATTGTCCATAAATAAGTCAAAATACTTTGAAAACTTAAGGCTCGGTTACACAATACGAGTTGCTGACCTGACAGTGAACAGCTACTGTACTAGTGTACTGGCATGACAGTAGCTCAACTCGCCTCATCCGGTCACAAAAGTGCGAGTTGATGGCGAGATTGAATACGAGAGCTACTGTAGTGCATGTCGCAGCAGTGTCGCAGTAATGTCTCGTGCAATGTTGTCAAAAAATACAAAACTGATTATAGGTAATACCGTAATAAAAGCGGTCTTTTTGGATGCTCCTGGGGGCACTGGAAAAACCTTTATTATTAATTTGTTGTTAGTAAAAATCCGATCATCCGGTAAAATTGCTATAGGTGTGGCATCATCACAATGACTTATAAATCGGGCGTAGAGGCTAAAGCCTAAAGATCAAACACTACGGGATATTAAGTCATCGGATAAAACTATGGGAGGCATCACATTAGTATTTGCGGGAGATTTTAGACAAACATTATCAGTTGTTCCACGAGTAACACGATCTAATCAAATAAATGCGAGATTAAAACCATCTACGATTTGGTTGAAAGTAAAAAAATTGTCTCTTACTGTAAATATGCGAACCAAATTAACAGGATATACACGCAGAAGAATTTTCTACATTACTCTTAAGAGGACAAGAGGACGCCACACCAAAAGTGAAACGTATACAACGACCGATAGAATGTACTGTTAGATGTTTTCGTGCTGCGCAAGCACGCGATGTGCGTCGTTGACACACCCATTACTCATAATCGGCGACCGCGGACCGGTCGGTCAAAAATTTATTTGGTAGCGCGGTTCATTGTTTCACGAACTTCCGTCGGTGTGCATTCTAACCTATGATTCGACGTGTACGGTGTTGGCTCGTCGCACGCCGCACGCGTCGGTGTAAAATTCATTCGCGTAAAATAAATTTAATAAGTAATACGGCACTAAGGAAACTATTCCAACATATAGAAATAGTCAAATAGATAGGACAATAATAAATAACTGTTGTGTGCTATCAAATATGTTTAAATTCTATAATATATAGTTGCCTAAAATTAAATCGTATTCATTCTTAAATCGACACTCAATGAGTTTACCTATTACCATATGACTTAGCAATTGCGCTAGGGGGTGCGTCAAGTAAATACGTGCCGACCGGCAAAGCTACTACAGTTCATTTACCTAAGTAAATGGTACTTACATCATGAAATAATAATGAACAAACATAAACTCTATCAATAAAATTGTAATTTATATGTTTATATATTATAATATATATAAATCAATATATGATATTTATAATTATTATAATAAATAAATAAACAAGTAGGTAGGTATGTATTTAACATTTTTATAACTTTAAGGTTAATAATGCAATACTTTATTTCGAGGGTTCTTTTATATCATCCACAAGTAAGCACTTTCCGTATTGTGGATTGACGATCTCAGGTAGAATACAATTTCATATAAAAACTTTAAAAAATGTTAATTAACAAATTTTATCTTATAAATTAAAAACATAAATTAATTAATATAAATACTTACGTTTTTAATTTACTCTCCATTTTTGTAAGCTAAAACGATTCGTCATACTTTATAGTTAAAATTTTAGTCCATTGCGGAGTATGTACAACAAAAAAACAAACTTTTTTTTTGTAATATGCATTTGTCCTTGTAACTGGTAATAGTAATTACTGTTATTTTTTAGTTCAATTTTGCCATTGACAACAGTAAAAAAAGGCAACTAAAATACATAATTTATATATTATTATTTATCGTAAAAAAAAATAAAACAAATTAAGGAATCAATATCTAGAATAAAATAATACTATCCAAAACAATTATATAATTAATTTAAAATATAACCATCTATTAATTAATACCAATTTTTTTATTATTTATTGCTTCAATACAATTAGTTGAGTACTTTGCTCCGTAAGGACATTTAATTTCCGCGACACTATCATTCCCTATTAATCCATCTGCAGAAATAAAAAAAATTAAATTAAAAATATATTAAAAGGTTATATGATTTTTTTTTAAAACTTGAGATTTTACATTACAATTAGTCCTTCTTTTATTTACCTGGGGAAGCTGCTAAAAAATATTGATTTTGATCAACAAAAAGCCCACATTTTTGCACTTTAGATTTTAAAATATTTTCAATTTGTAAAATTGCAAAAGGCTCCATAGATTTTCCATATTCTGTGGCTTTCGATGAAAAAGTTTTATACAGCAAGTCATAAACTGTTCGTTTGACAGAGGTTCCTGGTTTCATTTTACATATACGACCAAAATTTGACGCTTCCACGTGTCACAATTGACAATTGCTTCACGAGTTTCTACTTCTAATGTTTGACGGGAATCAATGTTCAAATTTAATGACTGAAGAAAAGAAATTTTCATTTTTTTTTTACGTCTTCGACAGTTTGATTAGTCTCATCTGGAAGAGGTTCGGCTAATCTATAATGTTGATCAGGGGTTGATTTTGACTTCTTCTTTGTTTTTTTTTACTCGGGAAAAGCTCTTTTCTTTGTTTGGTCTTTAATTGTTTGTTCTGTCTATCTTTCAAATACTTTTTCCCAATCAAACCTATAAATAATACTTCGATCTAATTAAATATGTAGTATAGGTACCTATATAAAGTATATATATTCCATTATCATTAGAATATAAGCAAATTAAAGATACCTTGCTATATTTTATGTATAAATTAAAGTAAAAGTATCAAATATTGAAATAACCTAATACAATTATTTTAAATCATAAAATGTATAAAAATTAAAAATATCCAAATTTTCAGAAAAATAAACTATAAAATAGCTTATTAACACAGCATTTATAGCAAAATTTTAATTCTTCATTGGATTTCATGTTTAAGTACATTAATTCACATATAATAACTTTTACCTGGACTAATTTTATTGACGTGTTTGTACATTTTTCGAAGATATTGTCCCGATGAATTATATGAAACCACGGCTGCCTCTATTATTATATGAATCACGTTGAGAAAAATTTATTCTTTTTCCGGCGATATGTTTGTTGATAATCGAGTTGAATTGTTCACATGCATTATTGTCTATATTTATAAACAAGCTATCTGAATGTAAAGCAATTCTATTTACTATTTGATTAATTTCTTTTAGTAAACCGCATTTATCTGCATCAGGTACTAAATTCTGTTCACCGTTTTTGGATCCGGAACAAGAATACGATTCACTGTTATCATGCTGTCCTAGTATATGGAATATATTATTTTTTATATCCTTTTTAATACCTAAATAGTAAATGTACAATGTGCTTAATTGTATAAATTATTAGTTTTATTAAATTTTATACATAATTATATAAAAATCATTCACAAAAAAAAACTTAAGAACAACTAATTTTTTCTGACATTGTACTCTTAGTATTTTTTCGGTACTCAATTGAATTAGTGATGGCATTTCTAAATCTCATTGAATTAACTAAAATTAAATTACGAATATGAATCGGGTACTCTGTCTTTTTTGCTAATACGTTTATTTTTTGACAATAATTTCGTAATAAGTGATTACGACATTCGATTTATAGGATAGGTCATTATTACAATGGATTTGTTAAATTTGAATGCAATGATAGATATCATTGTATACGAATAACGATTCTGAACGGAGTTCATATGTTAGTCTAGAATATAATACAATGTTATTTATAAATATTATATAAGTATATTTTATTTTTAAACGAAAAATTTAGAAAAACCGAAAATTTAAATTGTCTATAAATAAGTCAAAATATGTCAAAATACTTTGAAATTTTAACCATGTATAGAAAACGTCAATATAAAGATTTAATGATAATTTCAAGTTGTTGCGGTTTTTCGTTTTTGAGTTAGGGCATTTTAAAAAAACCGATATCTTTGTCAGTCTAGAATATTATACAGTATATTATATTTTACATGTAATTTTTTGTCAATATTCGCTGTTCAAACGCTTATAAAAAAAAATTGTGCCTATGGATTTTAATAATTTTTGAATGACTTTAAAAACTACTTCTGTGGAATCTTCTATTAAATTTTCAAGTATTTTGTACGAGCCAAATTTTTTTTATCACCGATTATAAAAAAAAAATGTAAAAAAATCGAATATTTTAAATGCCTATAACTGGCTTAAAAATCAATATAATAGTTTGAAAAAAATATGACATAAAGGAAATACCAATCTTAACAGCTGGTAGAAATTTCAAAAATCTGCGACTTATACTTTTTGAATTATAAAAAATATTTAAAATCGTTTGAGAATAAATCGCTATTTTATGCCATTTCGTAAATATTTAAATTTCAAACAGTCATAAAATTTTTTCCTCTAATTCCGGTAGAAATTTTTTTAAAGATTTTTGAAGAGTAGCTTATACATAACCTCGTGTTAAAATTTTGAACCTTAAGTATGAACAGAAAAAATTTTATGAATTTTTAACTACAAAAAAACTTGCAAATTATCGTGATTTTTACATATTTCGTATAAATTGTAACTTTGAGCACTTATAAAAAAAAATTGTGACTTACGATTTTAGATTTTTTTTTATGAGTTTAGGAACAACTTATAAGAAACCTTGTATTAAATTTTCAAGATTTTCTAGGCAGCCAAAAAAAATTTTATCGTTATTTAAAAAAAAAATACTTAAAAATATTGAAAATTTCAATTGTCTATAAATAGCTTAATAAAAGTCAAAATACTTTGAAAATTTAATGGTGTATAGAGAACGCTAGTCTAAACATTTGGTGAAAATTTCAAGTATTTACATCGATTAGTTTTTGAGTTATAGCAAAATAAAAAATTTGATTATGTCGAAAACTGGTTTTGCGTAAAAACTCCCGTTTTTCCCAAATTTTTTTATGGTTTTTCCCGTCGCATTTAAAAAATATTGGAAATTTTTTACTTTTGACCCCCCAAAGTACCAAATAGATTCACTTTCCTTTCAGAAAAGTTGCTACATAAGGCAATCGAAGCTTTTTTACTGCCCCAAATCGTGTCGACAGACACAAAAAAAAAAAAAAAAAAAACATCATTGTAAAATCAATACATTCTTCACTCCGTTCAGAATCTAAAATACGAGGGTAATTCATTGTTATTAATTAATTACATTGTATTAAAATTTCAATTGTTAGCTTCTAATAAAAAAAATTTTATAAATTTTTACCTACAAAATACATTGCAAATATACATGATTTTGACGAATTTTGTCAATATTTGCATTTATAAACGCTTATAAAAAAATGTGCCTATGTATTTTTATAATTTTTAAATGACATTATTAATTAATTATTAATAATCATTAGGTACAACATATTTTGATTTTGCTATATACTAAAAAAAAAATAGACGGCTATTTTAATATTTAAGAAAGAATTGTTTTTTAATTTTTGATTCAATTTAGTTTTCACAAGTATGCATTAAGTAGAATATATTATAATTGCCATATGTTATACTATATTTTCTGACGAACCTACCTGTAATGAATATTTTTAATAAATATTATAAATCATTATTACTTAACCTTAACGAAATAATTGCATCGGACTACTGATGAATTCAATATTATGATTTATGAAAGTATGACAATAATCATCAAAATGTTTGCATAATCCTATTCCTGAATTTCAATCAATATTAATTATAATAATAACTCCTATTTTATTTTTAATCGGTGAAAATATATTATATTTTAAACTATAATATACTGTACAACATGATATAATTAATTATATTGATACGGTACGCGATGGCAACCAGTACACCGTACAGGTACCGTCGCGACCTTCCCTAACCTAACCTAACCTAACCTAACCTAACCCTAATCTACACCTTGTCAACCACCACCACGGGATACGACAGCGCGATACAGTCAACTCTCCCCACCTTGTCGAAAGACACAGGACGGGACGGGAAGATAGGTCGGCTTGACGAGTACCGGTCGTCGGATATTTCCGAAAACGATAACGGTCTGTTTTTCCGACACCGCGGAACGTAAAACAACCGCCGATCGCTGATCGCTATTGTGCGTGAGATATTGTTTTTTTGTTTTTTTCTTGTTGTCGGTTTTGTTTTTTTGTGTTTATTTTAACCCAATAAACGATATATACCGTAACAAGTTGGTTTGTGTTTACGCATTTAACTCGACGTGCGCATCGTAATCTTCGTTAAGTTGCGTACCGTGACAATATTATGCAGATCAACTTGAAGTTGGTAAATTTGAAGCGTTATTTGTTTATATACGCTAATTACGCTTTTACATTGGAGGCAGTAGGGCGAACGCACTGTAGCGACCCTAGCGGATTATTATTCAAATGGCGACAATAAGCGAATCACACTGGTCGAGCAGTAGCCAGTCCTTATTTTTATATAGTGATGGGCATAATCGAGTGAAAATAATCGAGTTACTCGATTGTTGATAATAATTGAGATATCTCGATTATTAAAATAATAATCGATTATGTAACCGAGTGATTTTTCACTCGAACTATAGTAACTCGAGTACTCGTCACTCGACTACTGATGAGGACGACATCATATATATTACTTTCTGACCTCTCCCAATAAAACTAGCCTACAAAAAGCCATTTGTGTTTGGGCCTCCGCACAGATAAGAAGTTGAAGTTGTCTAATTTACTGTGGTTCGAAATTCCTAGTATTTTTGTACTATTTATAGTCGATTTTCATAATAAAACTAAGATAACCATATTCATTCTAATATATATTATTATATTATTAAACCATTGTTATATTAGATTCTGAACGGAGTGAAGAATGTATTGATTTTACAATGATGTGTGTTTTTTTTTTTTTTTTTTTTTGTGTCTGTCGACACGATTTGGGGCAGTAAAAAAGCTTCGATTGCCTTATGTAGCAACTTTTCTGAAAGGAAAGTGAATCTATTTGGTACTTTGGGGGGTCAAAAGTAAAAAATTTCAAATATTTTTTAAATGCGACGGGAAAAACCATAAAAAAATTTGGGAAAAACGGGAGTTTTTACGCAAAACCAGTTTTCGACATAATCAAATTTTTTATTTTGCTATAACTCAAAAACTAATCGATGTAAATACTTGAAATTTTCACCAAATGTTTAGACTAGCGTTCTCTATACACCATTAAATTTTCAAAGTATTTTGACTTTTATTAAGCTATTTATAGACAATTGAAATTTTCAATATTTTTAAGTATTTTTTTTTTAAATAACGATAAAATTTTTTTGGCTGCCTAGAAAATCTTGAAAATTTAATACAAGGTTTCTTATAAGTTGTTCCTTAACTGATAAAAAAAAAATCTAAAATCGTAAGTCACAATTTTTTTTTATAAGTGCTCAAAGTTCCAATTTATACGAAATATGTAAAAATCACGATAATTTGCAAGGTAATTTGTAGATAAAAATTCATAGAATTTTTTCTGTTCATACTTAAGGTTCAAAATTTTAACACTAGGTTATCTATAAGTTACTATACAAAAATCTTTAAAAAAATTTCTTCCGGACTTAGAGGAAAAAATGTTATGACTGTTTGAAATTTAAATATTTACGAAATTGCATAAAATAACGATTTATTCTCGAACGATTTTAAATATTTGTTATTATTCAAAAAGTATAAGTCGCAGACTTTTGAAATTTCTACCAGTTGTTAAGTTTTACATTTATATTTATTGTTATATTTTACATTATTATTATATTATTATATATTACTTATTCAATCTTCGTCGAGTCCATCTACAACTTCAACTTTGATTATTCGCCAATATTTAGAAATGCCACTGTTGGATAGGAAAAAAAATCCATTACATTTCTGGAAGCAGCATAAAAATACCTTTCCAGAGTTATATAAAATGCAACTGAAGTATTTATGTATACCGGCTACATCAGTTCCTTCGGAACGAGTATTTTCAAAAACTGAGCAAATAACTAACGACCGTCGGAGCAGATTAACTTCTAAAAATCTAGATTATATAATTTTTTTAAATAGTAATTTAAATTTGTTTAAGTAATTACAATTGTTAAATTTATTAGTAACTATTATTATTTATGTCTAAAATAATTTGCCAGGTTAACGTTTAAAATGTTTAAATAAAAAAATAAATAAAAAATGAGATTATGATTTATGCACATTTTTATTTCTATATACCTACTATACCTACTAATAACAAACTAATAATATTCCAAGTTATCATATTAATTGAATATTTTGCGTAATTATTTCGATTGATGACTCGATTATGAAAATATGTATATCAATCACCTACTATACGAGTAATAACTAATATTACTAATATCAATTGAAAATTTCGAGTGATAACTCGATTATAACAATATATCGATTACTAATAACTCGATTATAGAAATAAATCGATTATGCCCATCACTAATTTTATATGTCCGTGGTCACATAATATAACAGAAACAATATTACAGAATGGTCACTGATAAAATTGTATACAGGCAGCATTGCACGAAAATATCTTGAGTCAATCATTATGGGTCAACAGTGGTACCAGTTCATGAATAAAAAAATACGGTACTATTTATACAGTCAATAACAGCAACCTGACTAACTACCATTAAACCACGTGTTGTTATCACTTATCGTGATAACCTAAAACCGAGAAACTTATCGATGTCAATACAAGTACAAACAAAAAAACTTTTCTACAAAAATGGCACTTCCATGATAAAATAAATATATAATATATATATAAATTTATTTTATCATGGGCACTTCTGTATACCCACTAGAGATGGAAAGTATAGTTCATTAGTTCACAGTTCATTCAAGTGAATAGTTCAAATAAACTATTCTTAAGTTCATTAATTTTATTGATCACTGATAATGTTTGGCAATGAACTATTCGTTTTATCACTATTACGTACTAAGGTACGGTTTCCAAGGCGTGACCTGTCGCGGTCTATGTCCACGACCAATTTCCTATAGAGTATGTATGGCAAGTGCAGTTCATTTAGGTGAACTGTTCATTCGTTCATCGTTCACTTAATTGAACTAGTCGAAGTAAATTATATTTATTTATATTTAGACATGTACTAAACTACCTTCAGTATACAGTTCACCATTATTCAATGAATATTTATTTCGTAATTACATTATTGTTCAAAGCATGAATTAAGATATATCTTAATTTGTGGTTCAAAGTGAACTGTTTGCCGAGTTCACAATTCAGTTCAATCGTTCAGTGAACGAGTGAACTAATAGTTCATGAACAACACACCACATTTGATGAACTAGTTCAATTCGTTTGGTCGTTCGTTCAGTTACTATAATCGTTCAGTGAACTAGTTCGTTCATGAACGATTCATCTCTAGTATAGAGTAGTTTCCAAGACGCGACATATCGCAGCGACCGAACTGCTTTTCAATCAGCGTTATTAGTTTATTTTCAAACTTGTCCGAGTACGCACGTATTTTTTATTTAATTTTACTATGTTATTTAGTCATTTTACAATGTTATATTTTTATTAATAATAACATTCTTCTAACACTTTTATTAGAAGAAGACCAAATTAAAGGTGTTACTCCATATCCAAAAAATAGAAAACCTATACATTCAATCTATTCTGTGTTACCTAATCCATGGTGGATATATTTACCAGTTACTTTAGTCATAAGGTAAATCAGAAATCTGATCTAATATCGTTATATGGTATGAGTTTATTTTATTGTTTAACTGTAAAGAACCGTGTAACATTTTAACAATATATTTATTTGTTATCTAATTGTAAACAGCTGTTTACCATTTACAGAATTTCGAACAACGAACTACAGAGAATTTTTAAAGAAGTTCGCGAACTATACAATTATACAATGCTACCAATTTTTTTCGAACTGTGAACTGTTAAGTTACAGGTACTGAAACAGTTCAGAATAGTTCATCAAAGTGAATAGTTCAAATGAACTATTCGTTCACAAACTTAACATCTCTAATACCCACAGTGACTGATTCGGCTGTCCGTCCAAAAGTGTCCACCCCCTAATGACAATAATAATAATGGCACTGTAGTAGGTACATAATTATAATTATTTTCAAATTGTTATTGAGTGATGAGTTAGAACTTCTGTTTTTGTTTAAACAATTTCAACGTTAACAATTGTTTTGTTAATATGGTTCAATCAAATAACCAAGTGATTAGTTTAATTTATCAACGTAACTGTTGCATTCAAAAGACAATACAACGATTTGGTTCTTGTTTCGTCAAGGTGAGTTTACATTTGTCATGTAATTGCTTTAATAATGATTTATTTGTAAGAATTAAATATAAGTTGTAATCATGTGTGATTAATATTTTAGATTCTGAACAGAGATTATTTGTTTTTAAACCGATTTGTCGGAATGAAATATTTTTGGACCAATACCTCAAACATTATAACTGTAACCGATTTGATTATGGTCAACTTTGCTATGTCTAGAAATTTAGCGACCATACAATGACTACAATTACTAACATTGTTGTACTATTTTGGTGAGTACTTTAAAATGGTCATAATTTGTGACACATTTATCTATTACTTTTTAATACTATTTACTTATTTATCATAGTTCAATTTAATTAAGAGGTCCTACAACCCTGAGGAGGAAGATTTAAAAATTATATACCTACTTATTTATAGATGTACACATTATCCATGCCTACTGCAACCAGCAAAACTCATTCACAAGCAACTAGGTAGTCAACGTATCATAAGACCAGGTACTGTAACATTTTGTTTATTCTATAGGTACAATGTTTTGTTTTTTAATAAACCAAGTTGGATGAAGGATGTAGAAAAAAACAAAAAATAATTATAAT
This sequence comes from Sipha maydis, assembly GCA_034509805.1. Lineage (NCBI taxonomy): Eukaryota > Metazoa > Arthropoda > Insecta > Hemiptera > Aphididae > Sipha > Sipha maydis. The sequence continues at coordinate 156,722 of JASXSY010000524.1, read as the reverse complement.
TTAATTTTTTAATTTTTTTATTTTATTATTAAAATCATTTAATCAATTATGTTTATCCACTTGCATTTTTTCTGTTTGTTCTGGTTGTTCTTTGTCCTATAACAGAATTTAATAGTATTTTATATTTACTATAATTTTAGTAACAGTGTATACCTATACATCAAACTTGTTTTCCAGTGCATTTGTGTTTGAGGGTTCTAGTTACATTATTTATTTGTTTTTTATACAGATTTGTGCCATATTTCAGGGGTTTTTTTTTTTTTTTGAGGGAGATGGGCAAGGTGATTGTTTAGTTTTATATTCATAATATTAACAGTGACATGTTTAGTAAATTCAATTAAATTGTCTTCAGTTACAATTAAACAAAAACAAAATTTTACTCAATAACTTTAAAGGTAAGATTAGCAAATTACTACAATTGAAAGAATTAATTTAGTCTGATAGTTCTGCATGATAAGAAAATATTAACTTAAATGGGGATAATGATAATTAACTATAATAGGTAAGTTATAAAAAAAAAAAATTTTAAATCAACCACCTTTGTTGAAAACTACTAACAATTTGAATGAAAACAAAGTATTTTGCCTATGAATCATATATTACCTATTTAGTTTTCTAAATAGTAATTTAAGTTTTCCTGCCATTTTGGTGGAGGGGGGCTGTATTCCCTTTAGGTTCTGCCCTGGATATGCCACTGGTAAATATATTAAATGAAGACATGGTAAAAATTGTCACGGAATTAAGTATAATTATTATTATGTTCAAATATTATATAAGGCATAGTGATAGTTAAGTAAAAAAAAAAAAACTTTACGTTTCTGTATATCTGTTTGTGCAGTATTCTGGAATATAAAAATTGTAAATATTGAAAGTTTAGAATTAAAATTTCCAAACATAATAAAGCTTATTATATATGAAATTAGTTCAAAAATACATTGATAGAAATCATTTGGGAAAGATTAGGGAATTATTAGAAATTAAGTTACTGGTCATTTTTAAAGATTGTTTTTGTATTAAAGAATAAAGTTGTTAGTTAAATAATAATTTTAAAATTATAATGCCAAAAATATTGAAATTAATATTATGTTATATTGAATTAAATTAATTACCGGTTTTTTTGATGCCCAACATGGCGTCGAATGCCTTTTATGGCAAATATTGCATCCTGGTAAAACAACAAAATACATTATTGCTTAAGTCATTAAAAATTAAATATCCAATATATACTAACTTTTTTTTTGTTTTTTTATTTTTAAATTTTTTTTCTTTAATCGGCATCGACCGTAATGCTTTTTTTTACAAGTACTGCATTCTTCAAAAAATTTAAATAAATTGGATAGGTATTTTAAATTAATTACATAACATTAACATTAGGTATTCAATATACATACTAGGTTTTTTAGGTTTATCTTCGTTTTTTTCTAAATAAGAAATGAAATAATAAATTAACCAATTGAAAGTTATTAATTACTTTGGCATGCTTACCTTTTTTGGTTTTGGGGTATCCCACCCCATAATAATGATTGTGATTAATTGTTGTCATCTATATAACACATAAATAACAGTTTTCAATATTTAATTATGGAATTGATAATTTTAAGCAATTATAAAGCATTCAATATTCACAGCCCAAAATGTTGAACAATGATATTGTGTTATTAATGAATACAATAATTAGGTATCTGGATAAGATAATAAATATTATGCTGAACACTGTGACCTACTATTGTGACTTAATTAAGTTGGGCAAGAGACAATCAGTGATGGCATCAGTGACAAGATTACACAGAATACAGATATATGTTTTTAAATAATATTTTTCGATTAAAATTAGTAAAATGAATTAAGTTTACAAAATACTAATTATAGTAATTATGTTCTATAACATAATGAAATATATTTAAATATATTTAAATATATGATATATATATATATATATATATATATATATGTAAATGTTTATGATGAGTTTCAAATACAATTATCTACAGAAATTATTAAAAGCATTTGTATTTTCCAATTTCATTTAGAAATATAATTATAATGATATTCAAATATTTTTCTCAATGCGTCCTATTATGAATTTTTTTTCATTTTGGAACTTAAATTTAATATAATAATTAGGGCTCTCGTTTGGTACGTGTATTGATATACACGTGTACACGTATTCCGAACATTAAATAATAATATGTATTATTACACGTGTTTTTAAAGTTCGTGTACACGTGTATTAAAAGTTCATATACCCATTATTAAAATTACCCGTGTAACAGAAACTTGTATACATTTTTTTTTTAAATTAATAATATGGCCGTGATATTCTGACGAATGATATATAATTTTCGCGTACTGAGTTAATTTTATTTCTTACGAGTATGTCGTTTGTTATCGGCTGATGATTGACGTTTCTTTAGATAGGTTAACCCAGTACGGCAATCTAGAGTTCATATTTTAAACTTTAATTTAATTTTTATAGTGTTTTTACTGTAAAATATTATAGTAAAATCGTATAAATCATGGGTGGCCAACATGACTATGTACGCGAGCCACATGTATTAATAAAATTATATCAAGAGCCAAATTATCTAATGTGTACTTCTATAACAAAATATCGTTCAAATTTGACTAATGATAATCTTACAGAATTACTAAGAACTGCTCCTACATCAATTCAACCAGATCTTAAGAAGCTTACTAAAAAAGTAGACACGAAAAAAATATCACGCAAAAAAAATTAGCTTAATGTTTATTTTTTTAATTTATTATTCATATTAATCATTTTTTTTTTTTTTTTTTGATTTAATCTATACACTATAATACTATAGCCTTAAATAAATACAATAAAAACATTTTTTTTATAAATGTGTTCCAAAAAAATTAAAATATTTTGATTTGTGTAAATCAGACCGCGAGCCGCATACGACTTGACGAGAGCCGCATGCGGCTCGCGAGCCGTGATTTGGCCACCCCTGGTATAAATAAAACTCAAATTAATATTTATTCATTTATTGTTAAAAAAAATAGTTTCCTATTTGAAAATTAAATTAAATTTGAGTTTACTTTGTGTAAACAACTATGGGGCACGTGCCTCTGTTACCCATCCTTGTATCCACCACTGATCATAACGTACGGACTTTTAATACACGAGTACACGGACTCTAAATACACGTGTACACGTGTGTTTTAATAACACGCACTTAAGCACCGTTTCTAAAAAACACGTACGGAACGTGTTCTTAAATACACGTGTAATAGAGACCACTAATAATAATATATATTCAATTGTAATCCTGAAAATTAAGTCTGATATAAATTTGTTCTCGAAAGAAGTTGCAACTAGCATGCTATTGTTATCTTACAAAACGTATTTAACATATCTAACATAACTATATGCATTTAAATTAATCCTAATTGTGTGTCAACATTAAGCATCCAGTTAACATTAAAAACATTTTTAAATAAAGTTATGTCAATATTTTACTTACTTCAAATGTAGACAGAAGAATGGATGTTACTTCTTTCGAAGTAAAACGACGAATAGTCCAAATATTTTCGGCTGCTAACGTTCGTACTTAATCAGTAAGTGGTTTATCCCTCTTATAATGTATATCTCAAGTATCCTTGTCAGTTTTTCTTATTTTATCATTATCGTAATTTTGCCTTCACTCGCGATATAATGCTACACGTTTCTACCGATATGCTGTTCGATATAGGTTTAATTCATAGATATGCATTGTAATAAATAACATTTTAGACTTTTGAAATTGCAACCGTTATCTTAAGAACTAAGTAATTGCCGACACGCGCAACAAAATATCAAAAGTACTTTTTTTTCTATATACCTTCGTCCCTACCTATAGCTATTGGAATCAACTCGTCGATTAGGTACATATTTTATTTTTAATTCCGATTTAGGGTGTTTGTAGCTGTCGATGTGAGAGGTGCTTGATTTCACTTTCGTTTACCTATCAAACACATTGTTTTTCCGGTGAGTAACTGCTTAAGTTTTTTATAATGTTAATAGGTGTACATAGGTGCAGTAGCGTATTTACGGGATGTGATCTGGGAGTTTATCATGCCCTAGAGCCGTACTAGTGGACCTAACGTCAAGGGCGGATACAGTGGCCCTAAACAGTAAGAGGGGGGGGCAATTGCCCCCATTGCCCTTCCCCCCTTGTATCCGCCCTTGCATAACGTAATTGTAAAAACCCCATTGCATTGGTATTTAAGTATTTTTAACTGTTGATGATATTGCACAAAACTCAAATTATAATTATAATTTGTTCGCAACGTGTTTTTGGTTGATATGTACATCTCATTATAATGCAATTCTATATTTATTATTTGACTCGAATAATGGTTTTAACACGGATGTACATTCGGATTATAAATATTTTATTGATACCGTATATTAAGAAGATTCAGTTTAAAATAAATTTCTTAAAAAGTTGTTGTGTATCTACTAATATGATCATCTACAGTTTTTAATTGAAAATAAATTATATAAGCTAATTTCTTTTTAAAAAGTCGATAGTTTAATGAATTGATGTAATCTTATCAAAGCCCCATTTCAGAGGTAATAACTAGTTGTTAGAAATGAAACTTTGTTACAATAAAATATTGTTGGCATAAACAAAATTCAAAATCTTAAAACACTATCCGTTAACCTTTATACTGTTATCTGGATATTAAATAATTACTTTTCAGAACTTTCTAGTTACTGGTCAATCTAGTTACTTCACAATAGAAAATGTCTGCTCACATATATATGTACTTGCAATACTAATGCCGCTATAAGTTTTTTTGCGAATTGCCTGATTCCAGAGAATGTAGATATTGGAAGACAACTATAAAATTTAGGCAAACTAATTGCTTCCCGAAAAGAACTTTTTAGAACCTCGTCATTTTGAAGTTCAATGACTTCCATTTGTAAATCATTCTTGACATTATTTATGTCCACATGAAAAGGATTATGGAATAATTTTTTTTCTTTATCGTACTTATAAAAATCATCAAATCTTGTTGAAAATTAATTTTGCAATTGTTCAATAATATTGAGAAATTTAGGTTTAATTAAATCCCACTGCAATATCATCAATATCTTCGACTCCGATTAGATAATAATAACAATGTTATAGATTAAACTGGCTACATAACTAAATAAAATTAAACATAAAATATTAACAATTAGATTAAATTTTATTTATAAAGGAAAAATAATTGAATAATATTGAAAATTTTATGAAAAATTTTATTAAACAAAAATAAAACAGAAAAACTAACCACCTTTGTGCGGGCCGCGGGTTGCCGACCCCTGTTCTAGTATATGATTACAATCGTAAAATTATTGCCGACACGCGCAGCGTATGATAGTAACAAAATACTCTTTGGTTTTCGTTATACCTATTACAGAGTTTTGGTTAAATTTTAATTTAGATAATTTGTAACAGTTGTTTATGTTAAGGCTAACTTGTGAATGCATTTTTATTTAAATTATGACACTGTGTAATACTACAACCACTTCCTAAAAAACAGACTACATGTGTAATTAAACGTTAAGGGTCTATGTCACTATGTCTCATTGATAATGCATTAATGACTATTACCATTGATTATAAATAATATAATATATGTGTAATAAGTATAATCAATGCTATTAAATTTAATTGTTTTTATCATATGGATTTTGATTACGTTGAACAATTTTTATTGTATTTTTTTTTTTTTTTTTTAATGGGACGAATATCGAAACGTGCTCTCAAAAACAAAGAAGAAAAGAAACGATCCCGTCAAAACGAAACTTTTCGTGCACATGAACTTGAAAATGATAAATTGAGAAAACAATTATATCGTGAGTCCCAAGATATCGTTGTTACTAATCAAAGAAAATTGCTTAATTTGAAAAGTACAAAAAAACGATTGCAAGACCCAGTTTTAAGACAAGCTAACCGGATCGCCAGTCGTAAAAGCATGTTGAAACGTCTACAAGATCCGGAAATCAAAAAAGCTAACCGGATCGCCAGTCGTAAGAGCATGTTGAAACGACTGCAAGATCCGGAAATTAAAAAAGCTAACCGGATCGCCAGTCGTAAGAGCATGTTGAAACGACTGCAAGATCCAGAAATTAAAAAAGCTAACCGGATCGCCAGTCGTAAGAGCATGTTGAAACGAGTGCAAGATCCAGAAATTAAAAAAGCTAACCGGATCGCCAGTCGTAAGAGCATGTTGAAACGACTGCAAGATCCAGAAATTAAAAAAGCTAACCGGATCGCCAGTCGTAAGAGCATGTTGAAACGACTGCAAGATCCAGAAATTAAAAAAGCTAACCGGATCGCCAGTCGTAAGAGCATGTTGAAACGTCTAAAAGATCCGGAAATTAAAAAAGCTAACCGGATCGTCAGTCGTAAGAGCATGTTAAAACGTCTACAAGATCCAGTTGTAAAAAATTCCAACAAGGTGGCCAGTGTGAGGAACAGATTAAAACGAATGGAAAATCCCGTTTTCAAAAAAACATATCAATTTCAAAATGTTCATAACATGAGAAAGCGAAGATTACCATCAGATAGTAGTCTACATCAAAATATATCCACTAAAAAGAAAACGCCAAATTCAATAGCTTATAGAAAACGAGAACGTCAAAAATTAAATGAAACCAGGCAGAGGGAAGATGTTTTGATTTCTGAATATATTTTGAAAAGGTCTCAAGGTTTATCAGAAAAATGTTTTTTGTGTCATAGATTACGTCTCCCATCCAGTGTAAATAAATGCAACTCTGATATCTTCAATCGATTGGGGATGTCAATTCCTAGTGATACCAAGAGTACTGTGACGATATGTACAAGTTGTCATCCGCATATAAAAAAATCCAAAGTTCCTCCTTTATACATAGGAAATGGTTATGAGTTAAACAGTGTTCCATCTTCAGTTACGCAATTAAATCAAATAGAAAAGCAAATGGTTTCCCTTAGATTGCCGTTTATGAAAATATTCAAATGTCTTCGCAGTGATGGACAGCTAAAAATCAAAGGTAACGTTATCAACATTCCAATAGATCTGACTAAGACTACATCTATTTTGCCAAGGCGTGCCGAAAATTTAGCTGCAGTTAAGATGATGAAGGTAAAATTAAAAAGAAAATCATGCTTTAAACAACATTATCTCTATCAAAATGTTAGACCATCATTAGTAGTATCAGCATTGAATGATTTGATTAAAAAACCTCTGTATAAAGATGCTGAAATAGACAAAGATTGGCTGGCACATGTGTCAGAAACAACAAAAAGTTTTGAAAACTGCTCAGATCACGAAAGTGAAGGAACAGACGATGAAGACACAAATATTGAACCAATCAATCCTGGATCAATGGACACGATGATTGAAAACTGTGATTTTGTTTCTTTTGCACCAGGGGAAGGCATGAAACCGTTATCTATTCTTATTGATGACCATGCAGAGGAAAAAGCTTTTCCTGATTTATTTGGTGGGCACCCACGTACAAATAAATCACCTTTAAAAAATTACTCAAAAGTAGTAAGGTCTGAACTGCTGAATGTAGATCGAAGATTTGCATCGGACTCATCTAACCTGTTTTTTAAATGCAAAGTTTTAGTTCAAAAACTAATCGCAAGCAATGTGCAAATTGTTTTACGAAAAAACAAAAAAGGAAACACAACTGCGAATGACGTAGCAAATCCAGCTGTTTTAAACAAAATTATAGATAACGATCAAGGATACCGAATGTTACACAACGTACAAAATTCACCTTCATATCTTGCAGCGATGAGAAAAAATGTTTTTGCAATGGTGCGTCAAGAAGGTCAACCAACATTATTCTTAACATTTAGCCCTAGTGAATCAACTTGGACTGATTTGTTAAAGATTTTGTATAAACTGCGTTATTCGAAAACATTGTCTGATGATACTGTTCTAACTTATGCACAAAAATCAGATTTAATTCGACAAGACCCAGTTGTTTGTGCTACTTATTTTGATCATAGGTTTAGAGCACTTTTTAAATTGATCAAGTCCAAAAATGTTATTTTCAAAGAACACAGTGTCAAACATTTCTTTTATCGTGTCGAATATCAACATAGAGGTAGTCCACATGTACACATGCTATTGTGGTTAGACAATGTACCTGTTTTCGAACCAGCCAAACCGGAGACTTTTGGTGCATGTGTAACACTAATCAACAAATACATTACGTGTATGGTAGACGATGGCAGTCCAGCCTATGAGTATTTACATAAAAATAGTCATAGTCATACACACACTTGTTACAGAACTGACAAAGACAAACAAATGAAAAAGTGTCGTTTCAACATACCATATCCACCAATGAATGAAACCTGTATATTGACTCCACTAACGGAAGACATAAGTAATCCGATCACAAGAAAAATTCGTACTCTACAATATGAAAAACTTCTGCAATACCTCAGGGACTTCAAAGACAGTGATTCTTCTTTAGAACCATCATTAGAAGACATTTTACAAAAATTGTCAATTAAAGATGTTAATGAATATAAATCCATTATTCGAACTGTTATCAGACGGCCAACAGTTTTTCTAAAGCGTACAATAAAACAACGAATGATTTCTGGATTCAATGAAAAATTATTTCCGTTATGGCAATCTAACATGGATATACAGTTCATATTGGACGTTTATTCTTGTGTTAGATATGTAATCGAGTATATTGGAAAAAGCCAACGTTGAATATCAAAACTAATGCGAGACATTGTCGAAAATCTTAAGTCTTCTACTGATTTATCGGTCAAAGAACAACTGAAAAAGATAGCCTCAACTTTTTCAGGGAGTCAGGAAATTTCTGCACAGGAAGCAGTGTACACTTGCTTAGGTATGAAGCAATGCAATACTTCAACTGGGTATATATTTATAAACACTAGCCATCCTGATAAAAGAACTCGAATGCTGAAACCAATGGCAGTAAGAGGAGAAATGGATCCGAAATCTGATGACATTTTTTTTGACGGGCTCACTGAATACTATTCACGTAGACCACATAGTCTAGAAGATGTAACTCTAGCAGAATTTAGCTCCAATTATGAAGTTCGCGGTAAAAAAAAACCGGCTTACAACACTTCTGATTCGGACACTGATAATGAATCTGATGCCACTTATCCTATTGACTCCACTCTAATTGGAAAACCAAACAAGTATATACATAAACGTAAAACCAGAAAAATCATACGATATGTTAGGTTTAATGTGGATAAAAATGAACAAGACTTTTACAGAGAAAATATTATGTTATTTTTACCATGGCGCGATGAAAAAACCGATCTGTTAGATATTAACTGTAAACAACTGTATGAAACAAACATTGATAAAATAAAAAAGTTGTATCATCAGTTTAATAAAGTAGAAGAAACCCAATTAGACGATAATGAAATCCAAATCGAAGAAGAACAAGGCCGTAACAACAATCAGCTTGTAGACGATGAAGATTGGGTACCAGACGATGTACTAATAAACGATGTTGGAGATTATGTTGAAAATACACATACATCAGATGTAGATTCACCTAAAGATGGTGGTAAGATAATAGTGCATCTCATAGACAATGAACAGTTTAAAGACTTAATCGGATGTCTAAACGACGGTCAACGCCAACTTTTATATCATACAACTTATGTCATAAGAAGTCAATTGTGGGGAAAAGGTCATCCTGCGATGAAGACATTTATCACTGGACCAGCGGGAGCTGGAAAGTCAATGCTTATACGAGCATTAGCACAATCTGTAATTCGGATAGCAAATCTTAGATCAGATATAGATGATCTGTCACTTCCTCCCGTATTATTGACAGCACCAACAGGTAAAGCTGCATATGGAATAAAAGGATTAACACTTCATTCCGCATTCAAACTGCCATTGAATCAATTTGCTGGATTGTTACCAAAGTTAAGTTCAGATATTTCAAATACACTACGTTGTCAGTTTGCCAATTTAAAACTTTTGATAATTGATGAAATTTCCATGGTAGGCATAAAAACATTGGGATACATTGATCAACGATTGAGGTCTATATTAAGAATAAATAAACCATTTGGTGACATAAATGTATTAGTGTTTGGCGATTTCTATCAATTAGCACCGGTATTAGCAACACCATTGTACGATAGTTTTGAAGAAATATTGTCTAAATTTCCAAGTGCTGTTGAAATGATATCAATTAAATCTATTTGGGAATCATTCAAGTTTTATGAGTTGACTGAAATAATGCGCCAAAAAGATGACAAACAATTTGCAATAATGTTAACAAAGTTGGCCAGAGGACAGTTAGAGGAAGCCGATGTAAAATATTTCCAAAATCTTATAGCCCACCTAGACATTTCTTTTCAACCACAAGTAATGCATCTGTGGGCTACTAATAACGAAGTTGATGAAATGAACAGAAGAGTGCTTAACTCTATGAATCAAGTTAGTTTCATTTCCGAAGCCATTGATTCCTCTGCAAAACTACCAGATATTGAACCTGCCAAGAAACTGCCACGACAAAAGACTATGGGCTTAGCCTTAAGATTAGTTTTAAAAGAAACAGCTAAATACATGGTGATAGCTAACATTTCAACCGAAGATGGCATAGTGAACGGTGCAATCGGAGAACTTATGCAAATAAACAAAGGACAGACTGCAGGAGGTAAAGAAGTTGCAAAAAGGGTTTGGATCAAGTTTGATGAGCCAGATGTGGGGTCACTAACCAGACAGAAGATAAAAGACAAACTTAAACCCGAAGGGGAACACACAGATGATATGTGCAAGTGGACGCCAATTGAAATCATAAAATTAGAATTTCAACTCGGTAATGCAAAGCACCATAAAGTAACTAGAATGCAATTGCCCTTAGTGGAAGCTTTGGCATTGACGGTACACAAAAGTCAAGGTGCCACATATCAATCTGAAGCATTTCATATACCACAAAAATTCTTGAAGTGCAATATGTTATATGTAGGATGTAGTCGAGCAACTTCGGCGCAAGGTTTGCGTATAGACTACTTTCCTGCAAAGCCACCAAAACCTTCTGCAAAAGTTGAACATGAAATGTGCAGACTCAAGACACCAAGTTGTGCTCTTATTCCGCGGTTTTCTAGAATTATGACACACAACATGCTACTTTCCTGTATGTCACATAATATAAGATCTTTAAAAAAATATGAAGCACACATTAATGCGGATATCGTTCTTTTACAATCTCAAATAATGTTTTTCCAAGAAACCGGTTCAAAATCAACAGACACATATACCATTAAGAACCATACTGAATGCTGTAGAATAGACAGTATACATGCAAATGGTAAAAGTGGTTCAATTTGTTTTGTTGGAGAATCCATTAGTCATAAAGAAATAACCTGCAGCACAACATTGCTTCAAGATCAAAAGAAAAACACACACTTAGAAGCAATTGAGGTTATCATTGACAATATTACCTACATTGGGATATATTCAACGCCAAATTTTCCCGTACAGAAGCTTTGTGATTTTATTGAAACTGTAGCTTCCAACAAAAACAATGTTGTCTTCATTGGTGATTTCAATATAAACTTCAACAAACCGCCAAAACAACTAGTTCAAATATTAAAACATTTCAATTACAAAATATTGGTTGACGGTATTACTACAGATCACGGAACAACCATTGACAATGTCATTACAAATGTTGACATTGCAGCTTTGGTGTACGAGTCCCTCATAAGTGATCACAGACCTATTCTGGTTATGGACATAGTATGTCCGTCAAGTTGGCACCGGCACTTAGTGCTACATACTGGAATCATACATCAATATTTTGCTACGAATTTGCTACATTTTGCTACACTATTTTTAGAATTTGCTACAATTTAGTTTTTCCGGAAATCCGGAAACAAACATGCCGGTGCTATCTTGACGTAGCACCGGCACTTTCTCCGAACAACTTAAAATTGGTATCGAAATTTTGCTACGAATTTGCTACATTTTGCTACGTTGTTTTTGGAATTTGCTACCCCCTGGGTTTTCCGGAATTCCAGAAATAGAAAATTTCCCAGCACCGGCACTTTCTCCGAACAACTCAAAATTAGTATCAAAATTTTGCTATGAATTTGCTACATTTTGCTACGTTGTTTTTGGAATTTGCTACCCCCTGGGTTTTCCGGAATTCCAGAAATAGAAAATTTCCCAGCACCGGCACTTTCTCCGAACAACTCAAAATTGGTATCGAAATTTTGCTACGAATTTGCTACATTTTGCTACGTTGTTCTTGGAATTTGCTACCCCCTGGGTTTTCCGGAATTCCAGAAAATAGAAAATTTCCCAGCACCGGCACTTTCTCCGAACAACTCAAAATTGGTATCGAAATTTTGCTACGAATTTGCTACATTTTGCTTCACTACTTTTAGAATTTGCTACAATTTGGTTTTTCCGGAAATCCGGAAACAAACATGCCGGTGCTATCTTGAAGTAGCACCGGCACTTTCTCCGAACAACTCAAAATTGGTATCGAAATTTTGCTACGAATTTGCTACATTTTGCTACGTTGTTCTTGGAATTTGCTACCCCCTGGGTTTTCCGGAATTCCAGAAAATAGAAAATTTCCCAGCACCGGCACTTTCTCCGAACAACTCAAAATTGGTATCGAAATTTTGCTACGAATTTGCTACATTTTGCTTCACTACTTTTAGAATTTGCTACAATTTGGTTTTTCCGGAAATCCGGAAACAAACATGCCGGTGCTATCTTGAAGTAGCACCGGCACTTTCTCCGAACAACTCAAAATTGGTATCGAAATTTTGCTACGAATTTGCTACATTTTGCTACGTTGTTCTTGGAATTTGCTACCCCCTGGGTTTTCCGGAATTCCAGAAAATAGAAAATTTCCCAGCACCGGCACTTTCTCCGAACAACTCAAAATTGGTATCGAAATTTTGCTACGAATTTGCTACATTTTGCTTCACTACTTTTAGAATTTGCTACAATTTGGTTTTTCCGGAAATCCGGAAACAAACATGCCGTTGCTATCTTGAAGTAGCACCGGCACTTTCTCCGAACAACTCAAAATTGGTATCGAAATTTTGCCACGAATTTGCTACATTTTGCTTCACTACTTTTAGAATTTGCTACAATTTGGTTTTTCCGGAAATCCGGAAACAAACATGCCGGTGCTATCTTGAAGTAGCACCGGCACTTTCTCCAAACAACTCAACATTAGTATCAACATTTTGCTATGAATTTGCTACATTTTGCTACGTTGTTTTTGGAATTTGCTACCCCCTGGGTTTTCCGGAATTCCAGAAATAGAAAATTTCCCAGCACCGGCACTTTCTCCGAACAACTCAAAATTAGTATCAAAATTTTGCTATGAATTTGCTACATTTTGCTACGTTGTTCTTGGAATTTGCTACCCCCTGGGTTTTCCGGAATTCCAGAAAATAGAAAATTTCCCAGCACCGGCACTTTCTCCGAACAACTCAAAATTGGTATCGAAATTTTGCTACGAATTTGCTACATTTTGCTTCACTACTTTTAGAATTTGCTACAATTTGGTTTTTCCGGAAATCCGGAAACAAACATGCCGTTGCTATCTTGAAGTAGCACCGGCACTTTCTCCGAACAACTCAAAATTGGTATCGAAATTTTGCTACGAATTTGCTACATTTTGCTACGTTGTTCTTGGAATTTGCTACCCCCTGGGTTTTCCGGAATTCCAGAAAATAGAAAATTTCCCAGCACCGGCACTTTCTCCGAACAACTCAAAATTAGTATCAAAATTTTGCTATGAATTTGCTACATTTTGCTACGTTGTTTTTGGAATTTGCTACCCCCTGGGTTTTCCGGAATTCCAGAAATAGAAAATTTCCCAGCACCGGCACTTTCTCCGAACAACTCAAAATTGGTATCGAAATTTTGTTACGAATTTGCTACAAGGAATAATAATATTAATAATAAAACAAATAAACAGCTTGGTTGGCATATAACTAACAATTAAAAAGTGAATATTGATTGAATAGACATCCTAATTGGCATATAATAGTAACAATCAAAAAATATAATCATAAAAATGCTTAAAAATACTCAACCTTGTGAAACAGTTACAACATAATTATGGTAATTAGATAAACAGTCTAATTGACATATAACAATATCAATCAAAAAATATACAGAAGCTTAAATGGGCTTCAAAAGGTGTAATAGTTGCAAGAAAATAATAATAATGCTACCAAATAAACAAAACATATCTTAAAACAAAATATATAGTATATATTTAGTATATATTATATACAAAAGGTTAAGAGACAGAAATATACTTTAAATTTATTTAAATTTAATATTTAAATTATTATCATCTATTCTTCAAATTAATATAATTTTATTTTTATTTTACACTTTTACATAAAATAAAATATGGGGTTGAACTTCAATTTTTTCGGTGTTTTTATATGTTTTTATTTTGTTTACCAAGTCGTCGTGAATATTCCACAGGCCATTAGCTCTTTTAACATGTGAAGTGTAGTGTCCTACTTCTTCACTTGAACTTCGTGAGTATGGTTCTCCAATATAATTCACAATTGAAACTAATGAGTACCTACAACAAAACGGTTTATTTTAATTAATAACTACAAGTTTTAAATTAGGAAGGTTAAATAGGTTAAATAGGAAAACTTACTTTTCATTAAATAATTCTATCGACTGTGGAATCGAAGATATTTTACATATTCCTGACCCATAGTAACCGAAGAGGTCAACTTCTATAAATATATGTTCATTCAGTTCATACTTATATTCTTTTGTCCCCAAACAGTTCTCCTTTTCACAGTTTTCAGCTTTTCTTGTTAAACTTTTTATAACTTCCTTTTCCAACTGCTGAAACCCACACTCTGATACATTTTTCATATTTGGCGTTATAAAATGTTTTTTTATTTCAGACAATTTAGAACATTTATTACACTCCATTTTAATTGTAATTGATAATAGTTCAAGCTTATTCACCAAATCAGCTATGCTACATCTTGCATCATAGCTAATAATATTTTCAATTGTTGAAGAATTTTTAAAGTTAAAAATATCTTCGAGAAGAGTTATTCTTGATTTATATATATCCTTGTTTGGACCAAATAAGGCTAACATTTTGCATAATTTCAAAAACGGTTGATTTGAAGAGCTTATAAATATATTATAATTTAAATAGTCGTGGTATGCACTACAGATACATGCGACTATAGAATCGAAAGCGCAAGTATTTGATATTATATATGTTTTTTTATTATACCTTATAGGTGTTGATTTATTTCCATTTAACAAATATGTATTTTTTGATGATCTAAGTTTTGTATTATTTAATATTCTTTTTATTTCGGTACATTTATCCATATATTTAGTTGGTCTAATTTTCTTGTTCTTATTTAAAAATTGTTTTTCTGCTTTCAGTGTATTACCTTGTCCACGCCAATTTTCCTCTTCAATGATACTGTCATCCGACATTATATCCTCATCTTCGCTGGACATTTCGTCTAATGATGTTGATGAGATATTTTCAAACAATGAACGTTTTACTTTCGTATTTTTTTCAATTTCAATATTATGCTTAGAATCAATTATATATTTTTGCTCTTCATCATTATTTTTAATGGATACCTTATTATCATCATTAGTATTAGTACAAATTTTATCATATGCCATTTTCATTAAACCACTTATAGCATTTAAGTGTGTTAGAACAAATCTATCTAATGTCATTGGCTTACATTCATTTCTTAAAATGCGGTTTTTAAGCTGGTTGAAATCGCTTTCGACAGGAGCAGATGATGCTGTAATGTTTGGACACTTAAATACTGATACCATAATATTCGTCCAGAGTGGAAATAAATGACACACTCGAATTAATTCGTTTCCATACTCTGGCAAATAGTATCCATTTATTTTACTCACAAATTGTTTTTGTGGTGTCGTCATTTTAGCAGAATCAGCTATACATTTTAAAAAGTTACTTACTCTGCTTACACAATTCGAACTATCAGATGTATCCGAGTCAGTATCATCTTCACATTCTATTTTAAAGCGAGGTTGAAACTCGTCTTGTAAATTTTCAAACTCAGGTGTACGGCCTTCAATTTCCGATAAAAGGTAGTTTAAACTAGTATTTGCTTGATTTTCTGTTTCGCTATATACAACGATAAGAATACTCTTTAAAATATATTTGAAATCACCAATAGTTTTACTTTCAATAAGAAGTTTAGAACAACGAACGTAAAATTCTTTTAATCTTCGGCTATTTGTACCATTAAAACATTTCCACCTACACTGCATTTTTATAAAATGAGATATATCGGTCCGTATGAAACATTTCGGAATAACATTTGTTTCTTTTAACAAATATTGTAAGCATGCATTTACATATTCTTTTATGCCCATGCCATTACAAAATGCACGAGAAACTGCGCCTAAAATTGCTCTGGACATATCTGTTACAATTTCATTAGGGCACGGAACACCTCTTAATTGCCATTCGTTAAGCCAGTATAATATTGTTGGTAGATTTTGTTTTTCCGAAACCATTTGAGATATAGATTCTTGTATACCCAGCCCATACACAACTATTTCATATAAAAAAAAATGATGAGATTTTTCTTTTGTCGACGGTCGCAATATTTTGGAAACAAGTCCCCCTGTTGCATCAATGGCTACCTTACAATGACCTTTAGATAATTTGTGAGCAAATTTATAAACTTCTATTTGGTAAGGTGACCAATAATGTACAAATGCTTCATCACAACTGATTGTATGGATTGACCCTGTATGTGGAACTTTATATTTGTGCTCAACTAAGGACTGAATAGGACATTTATTAGTGATTCCCAGACTTTTGGTTTTATATTCATGTTTTGCTTGTCTAAGAACATGATTTTCGTATAAATTTGGTGGTAATTTATCCCCAAAATTTACTGACTCATCTAATTTCTTCCTACGCCAGTTAGATGGTACTTCATTTAGTAGTTCTTTACTAATTTCCCGTCTTTCAATACCTTTGCAAAACCTTTTTGTAACATGCTTCCATTTTGGAATTTTAGGACGATCAGCTAATATTTCAATTACCCAATCACATAATGAAGTTGGTTCATTCAATGTCCATCCTTTTAGAATTGCCCCACAATCTTTGCACCTTCCAAATATGTCAAGGAAATGAACAGAATTTTTTCCTCTAACTTGGTTTTTTTTGAATATATAGTTACATGGCATTTTTGATGTACTCCAAATCTTTTCATATATTAAACTAGTCCAAGAATTAGGTTTTAAAGTCGAATATACCTTACTATATGGACCCCGCTTATATTCGTGTAACTCTGGTTTGACTTTTATAAATTCGTCATATGATAAAACTATTTTAAAGGATATTTTTTCTTGAGAATCATCTGAATATTTATCATCAATATCATCTTCTAAAGAGGATTTACTATCTGGTTCACTAGAATTTTCAAGTAAAACATTCGAATCATCGAGTTTAGGTTTACCCAAAGCTTCCAATAGTTTATTTTTAATGTTGTTCCGATTTTTTGATAAATTCATGTACAATGATTTTGAGTTTAATTTTCCATTTAATTGATTTTCTATATCCTTCCATATTTTATAACTAGGTGGCACTAGCTCAGTCGAGGACTCACTCATGAAAATATGATCTTTATACATTATATAAAATGCTAACAGTTCATCGTGTGATATTGCTGCTGGTCGACCAATTGATCTAGATTTAACCAATGGTTTATCCTAAATAAAAAATATTATGTCAATATTAGTTTGAAAATAGTGTGACAGAGGAAATCATGATAAATTTGGGTACACATTTATTCTAATCTTAATTAATTAATGTATTTTATATAGAGCAGAACTATCTACGTGCAAAACATTGAAAGCGTCGAAGCAATAACCAAATAATAGATCAATTTTTTTTTTAATTCGGTTATTTTATAATATACTATTCAGAGAACCAACCAAATCCTGAAAAAGTAACGGAAAAACGGACATTTTTAACGTACGTTCGACCAAAAACCCCCTCCCCTTCCCAAAATAGAAAATCTAAAAAAAAATTATGCAGATATTAAGCACTCCTCTACAATAATAAATCAGGGGGGGGCAACAACACGTCTCGCCCCCCCCTCATAGAAAAAACATTTTTCAAATTTTTTTACAGATGTTTAGCACGTAATTCACACGTTTTCACAAACCTAGTTTCGAAATTCACACGACACTCTTTCCTCTCAAAAATAAACAATAACTATTTCATTTTTATTAATTTAGGTTTTTTATTCAATTAATATTATATTATTATTAAAAATAGGCTTGCGAATTCGTGCGAATTACATGCTAAGTATCGACATATTTTTTTTTAGATTTTCCATGGTGGGGGGAGGCTGGTCAAACGTACGAGTACGCGAATTTTTACGCATCACCACTTTTCAACCAAATCAATTTTTTAATTTTGCTTTAATTGAAAAACAAATCATAGTAAATTCTTGAAATTTTCACAAAATGTTTATATTAACGTTATCTATTTACGATTTAATTTTCAAAATTTATAGAATTTTTTAAAACTATTTATAGGTAGACCATTCAAATTTTCGATTTTTCTAAATTTTTTTTCTTGAAATGCCGTTAAAAAAAATTTGGCTTTCCAAAAAATCTTTAAAATATAATACAAAGTTAATTATGAGTTGCACTTATTGTAGTAAAAAAAAAAAATCAAAAATCGGTGTTATCTCAGTTTTTGTTTATAAACATTTAAAGTTCAAATATTTACAAAATATGTCAAATCACGAACATTTTCATGGTATTTTGAAATTGAAAATTCATAAAGATTTTGTAATTTATATCTAAGATTAAAGATTAAAGATTAATGATTTAAGAACCCAACACAAGGTTTTCCATAATTTTTGCTCCAAATAACTGTAAAAAAAAACTCCATCGTCAATATAGAAAAATTATGAAATTTATTTTTTTATGAAATCGAGTAAAATAACGATATATTACAATAATATGTATCAACTAATAATATAATATATCTTATTAATTATTCTAGACTGACAAATTATCCCCGTTCAGAATCGTTACTATCCATCTCTATCATACAGATACAAGGAAGTGATGTCCATATTTTTTTACGTTGTTTTTTGTATTTTATTTTGTCGAATAATTTAAACATTTCTCTATCCTATTATATTTATTGAATCAAACGAGTTTTTGATTCTGAACGGAATGATGGAATCTATTGGTTTTACAATGATGTATGTTTTGGTTTTACAATGATGTGTGTTTTTTTTTTTTTTTATTTTTTTTTTGTGTCTGACAACACCTTTTTTAGCAGTAAAAATGCTTCGATTTGCTTATGTAGCAATTTTTCTGAAAGGAAAGTGAATGTAGATGGTACTTTGGCTAGTCTTAAATCTAACTTTTTCAATTCTTTCTAAAAAAATCGAAAACAACGATAAAAAAATTACGAAAAAACTGGAAATTTTATGCAAAATCACGTTTTTACAAATTAAATTTTTTTAAAATGCTCTAACTCAAAAACCAAAAATCGCAACAACTTGAAATTTTCACCAAATCTTTATATTGACGTTTTCTATACATAGTTAAGTTTTCAAAGTATTTTCACATATTTTGACTTATTTATAGACAATTTAAATTTTCGATTTTTGTAAAATTTTTGTTTTTAAACATCTATACAATTTAATTGGCAGACCGAAAACTCTAGAAAATTTAATACAAGGTTTATAATAAGTTAAACTTATTGTAACTAAAAAATATCGGTGATCGGTTTACTCAAATTTTTTTTATAAGCCCTTAAAGCTCAAATTTGTATAAAATGTGTAAAAATCACGATAATTTGCAAGATATTTTGTAGATAAAAATTCATAACATTTTTTCTGTTCATACTTAAGGTTCAAAATTTTAACACTAGGTTATCTATAAGCTACTCTTCAAAAATCTTTAAAAAAATTTCTACCGGAAAACATTTTATGACTGTTTGAAATTTAAATATTTACAAAATTTATAAAATAGCGATTTATTCTCAAACGATTTTGAATATTTGTTATAGTTCAAAAAGTATAAGTCGCAGATTTTTGAAATTTCTATCAGCTGTTAAAATTAGTATTTCCTTTATGTCATATTTTTTTCAAAATATTATATTGATTTTTAAGCCATTTATAGGCATTTAAAATATTCGATTTTTTTACATTTTATTTTTATAATCGGTGATAAAAAAAATTTGGCTTCTACAAAATACTTGAAAATTTAATAGAAGATTGCACAGAAGTAGTTCTTAATGTCATTCAAAAATTATTAAAATCCATAGGCACAATTTCTTTTATAAGCGTTTGAACAGCGAATATTGACATAGAATTACATGTAAAATATAATATAATGTATAATATTCTAGACTGACAAACTATGTCGCTGTATGCCACTGCCAACTCATCCTCATTGAAAAATATATTTATCGTTTCAAAATAAAATATACTTTTTACAATGTTTATAAATAACAATGTATTATATCCTAGACAAACATATTAACTCCGTTCAGAATCGTTATTCGTATACAATGATATCTATCATTGCATTCAAATTTAACAAATCCATTGTAATAATGACCTATCCTATAAATGAGGTGCACTCCACCCCCAACTGTACAGCAGACCGAGGTCCATCTGGTTCTTTTTTTTAATTAACGTTAAATTTTATTTTCGTTGGGTGGTTTTTGATTTTATAATAATTTTTAATTAATTTAATCATATATAACAAAATAGTACATTAAAGTTATTTAAGTATAAGAATATAAGATCATATTGATTTATCATTTCTATAAGTAGAAACTGTGTAGATAAATAATAAGACACATCATAGTAAAAATATAATCAATAGTTACACAATCAGAATCTAAAATGTTTACCTAGTGAAAGGGAAAATCAAAGAGTGAATAGTAAACACATGCTGTTTAAATAAATTGATAAAATATATTTTACTCACCTTTAAATCTCAAAATTTTTAATTACCAAGATTTTATCCCAACGCGATCATAGACTAGCTACTACAGGCGGAATAATTTTACTTTACTGAGATTATACGTTGATTTGATGATACAAAATAATTGATTAATAATTTTTACTTCATTATTTCAATAACTTAATAGATTATTCGATTTTCATTATTTACATTAACGAAATATACTTACTTTGGTTTCCATTTTATATTTATTAAATATATTTTTATTTATGATTTTAAACAATATTAACAATATTATAAAACACTATAATAGGTACAAAAAAAATTAAACACAGTTAACAATCCACTGTTTCTGTTTAGAATCAACTTACTCGAGTAAATGCTGATTCAACAATGATACTATAATAATATTATAGACATTAAAATAAAATAATTTCTATAAATAAAATATTTTCTATTCCATTTTTATCAATTATATTAATACCACAATGGTTTTATAAGTATAATGTTTGCTATATTTAGATAGCAAACTAGATATACAGGTATAAAGCATTATCGACAGACATAGCTGGAGATTAAAAGGGGCCTCTTGTACAAATGTTGATGGTTGGGTGGTGAACGGGGGAATTAATAACACTGCGTTATATCTTAGTGGCTATCATAAATAAAATAATCCCGTACTCCATCAAACCAATATTATTTATATAATAATAACTTCGTGTTTAGTCCTGTATAATATCTTTGTCCGTGATCATACGGCATGAATGCATAATATTCAAAATATAAATAATCATTAAATTGTTTTTGAATAATACAGCATTTTTGAATCGTCATAAATCTGTATTGTTGAGTTACAAATTTTAATATGTTGTTTAAAAATAGTAACAGTTTAAAATATTTAATAATATATTATAATAATCTTGAGCTCCCAGATGAATTACAAATTAGGGATTGGATTAAAATTATCTACAATTAATTTGCAATTGTTTACAATTCATCCGAAAAAATTTGCACAAAGTTGGGTGGGGGGGGGGGGGCGGTCTACTTCGTGTACGTGTTGCGGCCACGTGAATATGGTCCTGGAAAATCCAGTTTGTCTCAAATTCTAAGAATAGTTTAGCAAAATGTAGCAAATTCGTAGCAAAATTTCGATAACCAATTTTGAGTTGTTCGGGAGAAAGTGCCGGTGCTGGGAAATTTTCTATTTTCTGGAATTCCGGAAAACCCAGGGGGTAGCAAATTCCAAGAACAACGTAGCAAAATGTAGCAAATTCGTAGCAAAATTTCGATACCAATTTTGAGTTGTTCGGAGAAAGTGCCGGTGCTGGGAAATTTTCTATTTTCTGGAATTCCGGAAAACCCAGGGGGTAGCAAATTCCAAGAACAACGTAGCAAAATGTAGCAAATTCGTAGCAAAATTTCGATACCAATTTGAGTTGTTCGGAGAAAGTGCCGGTGCTGGGAAATTTTCTATTTTCTGGAATTCCGGAAAACCCAGGGGGTAGCAAATTCCAAGAACAACGTAGCAAAATGTAGCAAATTCGTAGCAAAATTTCGATACCAATTTTGAGTTGTTCGGAGAAAGTGCCGGTGCTGGGAAATTTTCTATTTTCTGGAATTCCGGAAAACCCAGGGGGTAGCAAATTCCAAGAACAACGTAGCAAAATGTAGCAAATTCGTAGCAAAATTTCGATACCAATTTTGAGTTGTTCGGAGAAAGTGCCGGTGCTGGAAATTTTCTATTTCTGGAATTCCGGAAAACCCAGGTGTAGCAAATTCCAAAAACAACGTAGCAAAATGTAGCAAATTCATAGCAAAATTTTGATACTAATTTTGAGTTGTTCGGAGAAAGTGCCGGTGCTGGGAAATTTTCTATTTTCTGGAATTCCGGAAAACCCAGGGGGTAGCAAATTCCAAGAACAACGTAGCAAAATGTAGCAAATTCGTAGCAAAATTTCGATACCAATTTTGAGTTGTTCGGAGAAAGTGCCGGTGCTACTTCAAGATAGCACCGGCATGTTTGTTTCCGGATTTCCGAAAAACCAAATTGTAGCAAATTCTAAAAGTAGTGAAGCAAAATGTAGCAAATTCGTAGCAAAATTTCGATACCAATTTTGAGTTGTTCGAGAAAGTGCCGGTGCTGGGAAATTTTCTATTTTCTGGAATTCCGGAAAACCAGGGGGGTAGCAAATTCCAAGAACACGTAGCAAAATGTAGCAAATTCGTAGCAAAATTTCGATACCAATTTTGAGTTGTTCGGAGAAAGTGCCGGTGCTGGGAAATTTTCTATTTTCTGGAATTCCGGAAAACCCAGGGGGTAGCAAATTCCAAGAACAACGTAGCAAAATGTAGCAAATTCATAGCAAAATTTTGATACTAATTTGAGTGTTCGGAGAAAGTGCCGGTGCTGGGAAATTTTCTATTTCTGGAATTCCGGAAAACCCAGGGGGTAGCAAATTCCAAAAACAACGTAGCAAAATGTAGCAAATTCGTAGCAAAATTTCGATACCAATTTTAAGTTGTTCGGAGAAAGTGCCGGTGCTACGTCAAGATAGCACCGGCATGTTTGTTTCGGATTTCCGGAAAAACTAAATTGTAGCAAATTCTAAAAATAGTGTAGCAAAATGTAGCAAATTCGTAGCAAAATATTGATGTATGATTCCAGTATGTAGCACTAAGTGCCGGTGCCAACTTGACGACATGTAATATTATATCAAAATCCTCAAACTGTTGTCGACGTGCGAAAATTGTGCACTATGACAACGGTTAAATTATTCCGAATATTTTACGAAAACTCACTGGAATATTTCTAAACCATCGGCATGAGGAAAAATAAAAATGTGTCAGCCATTTTCATATTAAAACCGGAATAATAAAAGAATGTACATAATTTTATTGGAAACCTTTTTGGTCACGTATTAGACCCTACATGACCGTATTTTTAACCCGGTACTGAATTTTCCTTCAAAATAAGAGTTATTCTATAGTTTTACCTTCAGTCGACTATTCCTTTTTTGTTTGCTCGCATTCATCACGCCACCATTGCGTCATCTTTTATAATATTATTATGAATAATTTTTTCGATTATTTTACTTGTTATTTATTGTTTTCATGTTTTCTAGCAACCAAACTTCGTATCGTACTTATATTACAAGCTTATATGTAACGGGTGTAGCGTATGTTTTTGAATACACATTGCAAAGGTCAATTGACTGATATTTCCGATACAACCTGTGTATTGCAATTCTTTGACTTCTAAATAAATGTAATTGCAAATCTTTGCTTTTTACAAATAAGATGAGATGATAATAGAGAGTTTAATAATAAGCCTAAAAACATGTATTGAAAATACGATATAAGGAGAAATTTAAATTTTACGAAGAAGGTAATAATTAACAAAATGTAAAAATATCAAATATGAAATCATTTTCCTAGATGATTATTTATATTTAAGTCGATTACTCTTTTTTTCTTTTTTTTTTAAAAAAAAAAAAATGGAAGCAAATTGTTAACAATTATTTAATATTTAATCGATAATTTCTAAACAATAATAAAATACGTATAGTATGCTGAAATACCACATATATTTATCGTCGACTACCGAGAATATATTTTAATTATTCTTTTCGATCAAGAGCTATTTTTATTTTCAATCAAAAAAAAAAAATAAATAAATAAAATAAAAGACATTAGTTATTTTTCGATGAAAAGAAAAAAATATAAATTAAATATATTACTTTTGATTAAATTAAATTCATATACATTTAATTGGATTTTCCCACACCCCTCTCCATCATCTCTTAATAAAAACACAGAATATTTCGCGTTTTGTGTATTAACACGGCTAACGCCGATTGTTAAGGGCATCCACACACGCACATGAGCAAATGCAGACCTTTATAGATTCGCGTTTTCCGCGCACAAAATATCGAATGTGTGGCTGTCCAAATGCTGTGCAACGTATGGCATTGTATTTACATCTAGATGCGCTACACGTCAACATCAAAATGTTATACCATTTTCATGCTTACTCTTGCACGATGTAAGCCGAGGATTTTTATTTTCATCCTCGAACGCAACGCCACCAAGAGTGACATTCATTCCGTCACCGCTTCACCAGCGATATTACCGCGTCACACGTAAATCGAAACGTTACAAAAAACTATGATTTAGACCGTACCAATCGAATTTCTCGTAAAACACTAGTCGCTGTATTGTAAACAATATTCAAACAGCGATCGAAAATTCTAGTTGCGGGCGTAGTACAGAAGTCGCTTTCGGTTTGAGCCCTCCGAACCGCAAATGTTAATTTCGTGTACATTACATAATGCTAAACGATCTCCTCCCCCGTTATTTTCCAAATATTTTCACTTGAATTATCAAGAAAAATGAAAGCCATACTGATCAAACCCTCGATGTATACGAACTTTCCGGATGCAGTGATGATCGAGAAATTCTAACATTGCTATTGCATACCGTCAACAATCCGTTCAAAATAGTCCTATTGAGTCGGATAGTCGTCTTATCATCTTCAAACACTTGTGTACTTGTGTGTGTATATGTGTGCTATCACAGTTGTATAATACGAGTATGTTTAGTCACTGTATAATGTGTACAGCGTACCGAAATCGCAAATACGTTATTGATTATTTATCACTCGCTTAAGGCGTATTATCCACTAGTCGCATCCTAACTAGGTGTGTATAATTTACAGTGTATATATATATTATTATGTAACTTCTTGATTTGGACGGTTTTCAGTACGCAATAAAAAAGAAAATGTGAACATATTGGAAATATTCGAAAAAGACTCACCGTTGTCATATAATCAATATTTTGTTCTGTATTGTACGGGTTATAACTCTTAAATATAAATCTTACTATAAATAAATTGTATTTTACTGTACCATTGACTTTTAAACAAATCGTCATTATATTTATTAATATTGAATAGATAAGTCGATTTACCGCGACCAAGAGT
Source organism: Sipha maydis (assembly GCA_034509805.1). Taxonomy (NCBI): domain Eukaryota; kingdom Metazoa; phylum Arthropoda; class Insecta; order Hemiptera; family Aphididae; genus Sipha; species Sipha maydis. The sequence goes on along the minus strand of JASXSY010000524.1, from coordinate 130,747 downwards.
GATTTCAATTACAATTCTCTTCTCGTATTTATTCGGTCATCTACATAAGGTACTGTTGGTTACATTTGTAATAGATTCCTCGCTGAACGGTTTTAACGAAGGGTTAAAGATCGAAAAACAACCACGGATGAAGCGGAAAGTAATTCTTTCGAAATTCGTACATGGCCTGGTTGGACGCCGAATTCGAACGTGTATTTTCCGAATCGCACTCGTTTCGAGTGCACACAACGATTATATACGTCGTATTATACGATGCCGGTGGAGTTGTAGGATGTTCAAGTGTCACTCGCGCACTATCGTTGTTATTGTACACCGACAGTATGTGCGGAAAGGGATTTTCAAATAGACAGAGCAGCTACCTAAAGTGCCAACATTTAGAGGGCAGTAAATGTTGTAATGCTTTATCAAAACACATTATTCGAATTAAAATAAAAAAAGTAATTAAATAGAAAATACCTTATTTTATATTTAAAAAATATGATATAACAATGACTCAATCTTCCGAACAATGGTTATTTAATAATGATGGTTTAAGAATATTATCATTTTACGTTTTCCTTACAACTTTGTGGTTATCCATTGGAATTTTACCAAAGTAGGATAAATAATTAAAAGCGAGAACAAAACTATTTAAAAATTAAAATGGATTAAGGTACTGTTATTTTTAATTATTGGGGCGGCAATATTTTAGTGTCTATAGCGGTAAACATTATCGTGGAATGTACAACAGCAGCGGCGGTGGACGCGACTTTATTAAATCCTTTGCCAGGTGTACAGCACACATAATATATTATAATCACACTGAATGAGTGAAACACAATTATTATTTTGTTGTTTGATCAGAGTTTCTTTCCCTTTCCGGTTCAGTCGTTTCGTATGGTATAATACGCGCTCCTATAAGCAATCTAGACTTTTTATGAAATCTTGCTTACAATTCGACAGGTCATATGATATATGATTACAAATATATTGCCTATTAACGTTTAGTCATGTTGTGGAGTTGCGTGGTGATTGTTTTTTAGAAAAAAAAAATTGAAATTAGTAACATTTCAGGAAACATTTCATAAACAAGAGCAATTAATAGTTACGAAAATACAGTACATTTTTATTTTATTTTTTTTACTTATTATTATTAAAATGTTTCATCACACTGGGTGCTATTACAAGCACAGATTACAATTACAGTGGATGGTACTTAATTTTAATGAGAGATTATAATATAATATATAAATGATACATTTACAAATTTTCGTTAATAATGGTAAACGTAGTTGAACGTAAAACAGTTACGATTAGATTAAAATAAAATTAATGGTGATAGGTCTGAGGAAAAAATAAGATTATGTTGGTATGATAAGACGGGGCGCGATAGTATTATGGGGAAATAATGTCTTTAGCTATTAATGTGTTTAAGACTGAGGTAAGAAAGGAAATTAATGGGCTGATTAAAAAGCTTAAATTGTATGTGAGTTTTGTACAGTTATTTGATATTTGTTCTGTGATTTTATTTTGATTGTTGGTGGCTTCTACATATGATTTGGTTTTGGCTCCGGGTTGAAAGTGAGGGTCAGGATCTTTGACTGGTTGAAACTTTGAAGCAGATTTTGAAATGTAAACTCGAATGCTGGGCATCCTTTAAAGTTTGCGGTGTGATCTTTGGCGTACAAGGCGCATTTGGCAGGACTATTTTGGTCTTTGGTGCACTTGATTGTCAGGTGGTTTACACCACATTTGACATATCTAGCTTCATGATTACAATAGTTTTTTGTGTGTCTGTAGCTTTGGCAATTATGGCATTGCGGTGAGTCACGTCTTTTTTTGATTGGTTTTTCGATTTTTACTTTTGTGTTGAGAAGAGATTTAATATCATTGATATCACTGTTATTTTCTTGCTGACGGATATCCGCAAAGATAATGGAAGTGGACAGTATTTTTTGTTTTTGGCATTGTAAATATTCTTAACTGAATGTCCTAGTTTAGCAAGAGCAGAGGTAATATTGATGTTTAAGGAAGAATTATGTATATTTTTAATGACGACTCGGTATGTGAGATGGTTGGGGGAGGGTAAATGAATGGAAATGGAACTAGCATTTGTTTCATTTAAATGATCTATTATTGCACTGTATATTCGGCAATGAGTGGGTTGTACAATGAGATATGACGGAGTTAACTTACAGGTGAAACCATTGGGTCCGATTATACTTTTTAGGACGGTGTTGAATGCTGAGAAGTTGGATATATGTTTTTGATGTGGATAGGAAAAGCCTCGGGCTTAACGTTTTGAACGTTGTGATATGCACTATCCGGATCTTCTGTAGTACTAGTTGAGAGTGTAGCGAGGAGTACATTTTAAAATAATGTAGGTAAGCTCCAGTTCTTTATGGTGGTAATTCTAGAGATTTGTTATATTCTAATTTCATTGAAGTTTGATTGAAAAAAATAATAAAATGACCATAGTTTATCTAATCGTCATATTTTTCCTAGCCTAACCAATGTATTTGGTTTTTGTGGGAGTATAAAAATGTATTGTGTATTTTTCGAATTTTCAAAAAAATTGTGAGATCACAATCAATAACGTGCAGAACATTACATTCCAAATAATATTACAAAGTTCTTGAACACATAAAATTGGATTATTTATCGCATGAACAATTGTGAAAATAAATACAAACACTATGAAAAATTTGGGTTTGCATAAAAATGTAAAAAATTTAGTTTTGAAATTTGATGTTGAATTTATAATAAAATGTATTCTCATTCAATGAAAATTTAACCAATTTCAATTTTTTCCCTCCAAAATATCTAAAATATTATTAGATATTTTTAAACACATATTGCATAGCTTATGATTTATGCTATCGACGTTTATACATTACTCATAGACGCGATTTGAATGCTGCTGTGGCTATTAATGGACACAAGCTATGCCTGGAAATGAATTTATGCACGTGTGTGTGTGTATGGACCTTTGTTCTCATCGTTCTGTTTATCGTAACTGCAAATTATTATTATATAAAATGTATGCGTTGATGTAATATACCCGCGGAGTACTAGACAGGAACGTTTTTTAAAAAAATAAATCGGCCGCCGACGGGAGCCACAAATAATTTGAAACCTTCGCGTTAATGTACCATGAAGAGAGCGGGTCTACATTATAATATTCGATCGGTGAAATATCGTGCGTTCATATAGGACGAAATGAGTATAAATTAAATGATGTTTTTAGGCGAAACAATCGGGTCGGAAACGTTTGTTACCACCTCCTTCTCCAATGAACCCCGATTCAGCCCAGATGACCCGAGCTCGGGCATAAAATCCCCGGGTTGAGTATATATAAAGTACCTACAATACACACAGGCTCATGCATGAACATAATGTAGGGAGATTCATGTTTTTTCGCACTATAATATCGCTTTGTGTTACACTGTTTATGTAAGGTAACGAATGTTTTGTATAATTATATGTTAATTATTAATAAAGTTCCCGAAGTCCTAAAAAATGTTTTTTATAGTGATAAATACAATACAAAGACACAAATATAAGACCGTATTGTATTTTCAGTTTTTTATTTTATTATTCTATTAAACGCTATCATTGGATTAAATCAAATTAACGTGTATGAATTATCATGAGCACGAATGAATTTTACTTTAATATTATCTAATTTTGATTGCTTGCCTCAACAAATTACACAAAACGTATAAAAGTCAAGTTATACAAGAGTTTCATATCTTGAAAAGAAATTAGTTTTTACGTATATCGTATTATTATTGTTTCTAAACACTTGATACACGATTGAAATAGGCATGTTCGATTGCAGTTTTAAGTTAAACGCTTGAGCGAGTGACTGTCGAGATAATGGCAATGGTTTTAGAAATTATGACCGTAAATCAAAAACGTATGAGAAACTATATTGTTCTTGCGATATAATTCTCGTAGACGCTTTTGATATCATACCATTTAAAACTTTCGAATTCAATAGCATATAATATATAGCATTAATGATGGTTCAGCGATGTATAGATACATAAAAATTTTACGTTAAATCAAAATGAATGACTATATTATTATTATATGCGTCTAGATATAACGGTAGTAATCATAGCGAAAATGATTTATAAGACTTAACACGGTTCAAATTTTCCGTGTGGATATTTTATACGTGTTAAATATAAAAGCTAATGTTTCGCCTGGTAACCTATAAGAAAATTATTTACGTGGATATAAAATATCGTAATAAAAAATAAAATAATAAAATAATAGTAACCGAAACTTGAGAAGTGCAAATCGCGTAAAAGAGAGAGAGAGAGACAGACTAAGCTCATTTAGGAAAAGGGATAATCGCTCGTCCGGTTATGTGTGCTTTATTCGAGGGAATATAAACATCACGGCTATACCGCGGTCACTGCGGTAAATCATTATTTATAAAACTGTAACTTAACGACTGACGAGATGCAGTATTTTACCGTACGTTGCAGGCTAGCGTGTAGTAAAATATGCAGTTCTTAGGGAAACTTTTGCAGGTACCCGCATATCAGTAAACCAGTAATCACTGTACAACCTATATGATCGTATTACCATGTTGAGGTAAATATATTATAATAAATATCATATTAACTGTATCGTGCACAGTTAGATTAGTTATCCTTTATTCACTATAGTGCAGTTATCGGTGCATACTCGTAGATTAAAGTATTTGAAAATAATATTTTCAGTTAAAATGTGAAATATGCAAACATTTTATAAAGTGTTTAATCCCGTTTCAATTAGAAAAAGTAATTATTAAATGTAACATGCATAACTAACGATTATTACTAAACAAATTATAAAGCCCGCTGCTATATTTTACGCGATACACATAAATGAAACAGTAAAAAAAATAATTAATATTTTTATGACCTAGATTCTTATCCGAACTCTTTTTATATACGTACATTTTGAATTTCTAAAAATTTATTTCGACATATATATATGTATTATTGTTGTCTACCAAATGTATTGATATTGTGCTAATGCAAAAATTAGACATACATACTCGTATATCACTAGCCAAGGATCTTTGGATAATGTTATAAAAACGATGAGAATTCCATATCGTATAAAATCATTTTTAAAAATATAATTTATTAAAATATTTATAAAATAAGTGATTTTCGAGAACGTTTTAATTATCTGATTTCGACCTTAATATTTATTATTAAAGGCTACGTTTCTATTATATTTCAATTTTCACAACATTTTAGAGGACTTACACTTAAACTGATCGATATCACATATTTTTTTCTCCTCCAACATATTTAGCAACCCTAGCGATTTCCCTCAACGATTTGGATTCATTATTCCACTGTTACAGTCTGGCTAATGTGAACGTTATCCAAATAAATGTTAACGTACACGTATAATGACAGTAAATGTATTTTAATATCGACAAGGGAACTGGACACACGTCGCGCGGCCGTGTACCGGTTCCGCGACCCTGTAATGTCTACAATAAATAATAGCGAAATAATGTGCAGCACTTACCGGACGTTGGCTAGCGTGTGCCTGCGGTTCCGTAGGAACTTGTGGTACTTCTGCAGGTCGCCGATGCTGCCCTGTTCCGCTTGCATTTTAGCGACGGCGGCGGCGGCTGCCACTTGGTTCGCAGTGGACGCGGCGCTGCTGCTACCGCTCCGGTCCGGGGCACCGCCGCTGCCGCACGTGTCCGAGCTAGTCACGCTCGTCACGCTCTTGGTGCGCGCGCTCTTGTTGCGCTTGCGGTCGACGGCCGCGGACACGGACGCTATGGCCGCGGCTGCGCAGCCGGCCGCCTTGGGCCAGGACGCGGTGGACGCGGGCACGCCGGACGATAAGGTCGGCGACGGGCTGTTTCCGGTCTTCCGGACGGTCAGCGAACACGAGCTGCTGGACAGCGGACAGTCGTCGTCGGCCAACGTCGGCTGCTCGTCGTCGTCCTCGTCGTCCTCGTTGACCCGGCGGCCGTCGTCGTCGTCGTCCTCCTCCTCCTCGATGTCGTGCAACTGCTTGACGGCCGCGACGACCGCGTTCGGCGTCTGCTGTTGCTGTTGCTGCGGCTGCACCGGAGACGACTTCCGGTCACCCTCGGTCACGGACGACGGGTCGTCGGCTGCAACCGAACCAGGCGACGGCGGCGGCGGTGGCGGCGGCAGAAGCGTAAACGTCGGCCGCAACAATTCGCATTCGGTCGACGACCGCGGGGCCGACGATCGATGTTGCTGCAGCAACAATAGTTCCTCCACCTGTTCCGGCGCTACGATTGCAGACTGGTGCAACGCCGCTATTGCGTGGTTTCCGGTACACTGCTGCTGCTGCTGCTGCTGCTGCTGCTCCTGTTGCTGCTGCTTCTGTTGCGGCTGTTGCGGCTGTGGCTGCTGCTGCTGCTGCTGCTGCTGCTGTTGCTGATCGTGATCGTCGTCAGAAGTTGCAGCAGCGGCGATGGCGGCGGCGGCCCGGTGGCGGTGTCGAAGGCGGCGGCGGCGGCAGCTCCGGCAGCAGCAGCACCACCAGCTGCACTTGCTCGACGCGCCCCCCACGCCGCCGGCTGCTCGATCACGCTTGCCGTTATTCTAGTATTCCGCCGCGGCCACTGAAACGGCCCGCGCGAACACGCACCGAACGCGGTGCCCTGTCCTCGATGCCGCGTGTGTCACCTCGCGCTCTCTCAACGGGCACCAACGAGTTGCGCGCTGGCCACCAACACCAACACCGCCTTTTCGGCCGCACCCGTCGCCGCCGTCTTGGCCGTCTGCCGCTGTTGCCGCTGCTGCTGTTGCTGCTGCTGCTGCACCCGTTGCAACTGTACCCGTCCGCAACCGTCGGTGCAGCCGTGCATAATACAAAGTAACTTCATGCGATCATTTCCTGATTTTTTTTTTTTTTTTAATTTTTTCGTCCGCAGCAAAAGTTTACCTTATACGAGACAAACAAACACAATTTTCTTTCACTACCGAATGCGCGTGAACGCTTTCCGTTATTGGATATATTTTTTTATTTATTTTTCGTAATTATTCTTTTAGTCCGGATGTTGACGGTTTATCAATGGCATTTATTTTTTTCTCGCATTACACGATATTCATTTGGTTTAAAATACGAGTAGGGTCAATTTCGAGAATCGATGGACGCGCGTGTCTATCGTTTTTCGACAGAACATTGTTCGTCAAAAAGGCTAGCAATAACTGTCGTCGGATAAACCAAATTAAAAAAATTACTAAAATATACTCAGATTCACGAGCAAAAAATGTCTCGTTTATCCAATAAAGGTCAAGAAAAATCACTAAGACTGTAATTAGCCCGTTATAATTGAATTTCTCTTAAATCTTATTTGCTGACATTTTCCCTTCTCAGTTTTTCCATCAAGCTGCAAAGTCGGGAAAGCTAAATATTTTTATAGCTCATCGTCAATTATTTCTACCGAAACAGGAAGATTGCATTTACCGTTCAAACATGACGGTTATTCTGTCAAATTTTGTACGTCATAAATGCAATCAAATAGATTTATTTTAAATCATCAACATCCGGACCATTATTAGGTGTGCCTACTACTAACGACAGTATTTGGACCACAAGCAACATTCACTTTACTTTCTACACCCTTTGAGAGCCATCGATATAACATAATTTGCTGTTACTCAACATACACGTACACAAGCGTTCAAACAACGCTCATGAGAAGTAGACTTTTAAAAAAAAATCCTAATCGTTAACGTAGCAGCCCGAATTAAATCATTAATCATATATTATAATTTGATTGTACATTAAATATATGTAATCAAAAGATAGTATTAACCTATTAAATTTCGTGTTTCACGCGATTTTCAACACGGTAAATGGGGGCGCGTGCTTTTCCTACTTGTTATCATGGCAAATATCCAGGATAAAGGTCGTATCCAGAACCGGATTCAGCACCAGTTCCCTTAACGGGCTCTTAACCACCGCCCTAACACCAACTATCATTCTAGTGAACAAAACTTTTCGGTTCAGCGTAAAATATGCAGTTTCCATAGTCTCGGCATCAGGTCCAAGAACCTGGTTGTATAGGGCATATTTTAAGAAATTATCACTGGTCAACAAAAAATTATTTTCTCAAAATGGTCAATGTATAATACCATAGCATAATGATAGTATTTCACGTTCACTTCGCATAATTTCGCCAATATTTCAAAATATTATTGACAGAATATAATCACTGGATGACATTTGTATCACATAGTAAACAAATTATGCGACACCTATATAACGGCTGAAACTACCCTGTAAGCACTGTACACTGATAATACATTGTACACACGTGCGATACAGTGGCGCTATGAGGCTTCAATGCAATTATAGAGTTCGGAACTACATTTTATTTTTAATTATTGATAGAACAACAACAACAACAACAACAAAAATCCAATTTAAATATTGTGTATTTAAAATTATTACTGTACATCAACATGTGCATACGTTATATTCTTTACGTTTTACGCATGTCCCAAACGTCATAACCGTTGTATATTAATGTGTTGAATTCGATTTACTTGTTTTTCTATCACGTTATCGTTACGAGTTATACAAATATGTACTCTTATAAATAATTGTGATGTTATATGTCTCAGTCATTGCGACACGAAGAATATTAAATAAATATAAAAAACACTGTGTTTAGCAAGTAAATGGGGTTCCCATTTTATCTTCGGCCGGTCGTATAAAGTAAACCAAATCAGTCAATACAAATCATATAAGCATACATGTAATACTTTATTATTTTCTGTGTATCGCGGTGGCTATGGAAAATTTTAAAATTTCATAAAAAAAAAAAAGCGGTTTCGTGTGCATTTTCAATGTTTCATCGACCGCGCATACTTAATACGTATACTATTATATGTAATGTATCAAAAGTAATCTTGTATACAACGGGTATCGAGAGAAGAGGCAAAAATTCACAATGGCTCACCACCACCTACGTTATATTCCCGGCCATATTTTACAAAGCGCATTTGATATTACTTTAATATAAAATTGTGACTGAAATCTTATCAAAAGGCTATTGTGCGATACTTTTCGGAGTACTCATTTTATTAATGGTATATATTTTTTTCTCTTTATTATTCGACTTGAGGTGCATTGACGAGTATTATTATAGTCATGAAGATTCAAACTATATTAAGAATCATTTAATTTTTCATTTTCATCATCATCAATAAAAATTATAATATGATGTGTTTCGTTTAATAATATATCGAACCACCATCGTTAGTTATTTATTATATATACTGCGAGAAAGGAAATCGTCGAATATTATATTTTGTTATAATGAAAACGTAAATTTTATTAAATCGAACCCCAACAACAAAGGTTTAAAAAATTTTTAATTGTCGGATTTAAAAAATATCAAAAACATTACGTTTGATATAAATAATATGGTTGTATTATTGTATTAAATATTATTTGCGTGGTAAAATATTTTTTCAACAGTTTTATTAAATGCTTGGATTTGGAGTAACTGAGGCTAAACAAACTACATGAAACGTTATAAACCATATAATTTAGTAGATACTCATATAAAAATATAAAAATAAAAACAAATTTTAATAATGCAAAGTACATATATTATTATGATGGATGGCAGCATTTTTTTTTTATTTTGTTTTGTAATATATGTAATTGTTAAAATATACGCTACAAATGGCTTTTTTATCTTTTCCTTTGCAATTACAAGGTTTCCAAGACATATAAATACGTTTTTTGATATACGGTATGATATTTTTGTAAAAGATAAAAGCAATATACGAGTAAAGCTAAAAATTAATTTGACTAGCTTATAGTAGCTGTTTTAAAAGCGAATATCATATATATATATATATGTATTATTATCCCTGAATTTTGTTACAACCCAACGACGTAGCCTGTTGCATATGTAAATAACCACATATATACCAAAAGTATTTTTTAAATTTAAGTTTAAATTTTCTCATGGTTGTACTATATTTTTAGCGTACGAAAACGATTACTACTAATAAAAAGGATTACTAATGTATGCCGATAAATGGTACATATATATTTATTTATTTCTTTATTTAATTAATTAACGGGTAGAACACTTTACAACAATTTAGTACATAATAATTACATCAATAACACAAATCATACACATAAGTGTATAAGACAAAAAGTATATATACAATCATTTGAAGTTATACATGGTAGTACACATTTCGTTTCAGGGGTTGGCCTCGAAAACTACGAACTCCCACGGAAATACAATGGTACAGTAACAATAATAATAATAATAATAATAATAATAATAATAATAATATTTCTGATAAAATGTACGCACTACCTCATCCCGCACAATGTTGTTAGTTAGTTCGTCAAATACCTGCTATTAGCCAATGTACGCAGTTTCAAAAGTCACGGCGATGCAAGTACGGGTAGTGTGTTTCGGTTAGAACTAGATATGCAATATAATTTTGTTTTACACCAAGAAAATTATCCAAGGTTAATATTAATTATTATTAATTGTTTGGATATTGATTTAAATATAACGTGTCACTCGAAATCGGTATGACACATATACGTTTTAAATTGCTAATATAAATTCACAAACGTTTTTCCAGACGATATTTTCCCCTCATGTCGAGCCGTTTGTTGATGTAAAGACGATTTATATGATTTATTATGATGTACCACCACCGCCGGCTAATTGAATGCAATGCTTTTGCGTCATACAACAGCTAATTTAACTAAGTGAACACTATGTGACTTCAAGTCCGGAACAATGAGGATCGTGTTCAGTCCGTTCATAATACGTTCTCCAACACCACAACATTTTCATTACGATATTTTTACAAACCGTTTTGATACTATTATAATATAATTAAAGTATTTTTTTTTTTTTTTTTTATATATATAACCGAACCAAAAGAGGAACTTGTTTTTCACCATCATTATAACTTACCACGTTTTATTGAGAAAATTATAAAAACTGGTAGACTGCACAATATTTTATTCAAATTTGGAAATTTGGACTAATTTTAAATTGGTTCCACCTTAAATTTATGTTTATGTTTAATTTTAATTTTTAAACAAGCTAATTACTCACTTTTTTCCATACTATATTTGTTTCTTTTAATGAACCTATACATATTTATATTTATATATTTCTCTAAACTTGTTAGTTTTAGTTTAATTGTGTATTATGATATCATTATATTTGGTCTCTTACTTGTTTAATTTAAATGAATAAGTTATTATTATGAGTATTTTAATTATACTATACTTTGAAATTCAATTGTATTCTTATTTTTATCATTATTCTCGTAATTCTAGAGTACATCATCTATCTTTAAAAGAGTGCCAGTTTTTTATAACGCACTGAACGTTTTTTCGCCTATTAGATTTAACGCAGTTGTTGTGTTAATAACCATTATGAAAGAAATATTTATATAATTTCAAATCAAACTAGAAAATGTTTTATTAAAAATCATTGCAATTATTTTATAGGTAATCAAAGAATATTATAGTATTTTATTTCCCTAAAATGTAAATACTAATCAGTAGGGATGAGAAGTTATAGGACTTGCATATTATTTTCTGTATCTTCCATTTATAGCTAGGTGAGCTAAAAATCTGTTCTATTACCTAATTAATTGAAATTTGGTATTTAAATTTTGCATATTTTTGCATATATTGGTAGGTTTTTAAAAGTTGCATATTCATGTTTTTTTTGTGCATAAAAATGCATAATTAGTAAAATGATGTGGATTTTAATACAATTGACATGAAAAATGTATTATTTTTTGGAATTTTATATGTTTGTAGTCAATAATCAATAAAATAAAAATGCAGATAGCAAATTTGACAATAATTGTCAAATTTAATATCTGCATTTTTACAATTATTGTAGAATTGTAACATTTAATAGTATATAAAAGTAAAAGTTGGATTAGTATCTTATATAATCGTTTATAGGCTATAAATTATAGCTACATCAAATTATATGAGTGTATGACGTATTTACGTTACTTTAGTTCAATTAGTCTAGTGACAACCGTTGTTGTATAATCGTAATTTGTTCGTATAATTTGGTTTTTATTCATTCAAATTATGGTTTTTTAACATCAACAATAACGCAACTTGAAAGACAGGATATTTCATTAATTGATTCAATATCTATCGTTAAATCGGTTCAAAATAAATTAAATGACGTAGTTGGTGAAGTAGGCGATATAATAAACCGAAAACTAAATAAAGTTTTAGAAAAAAATAATGGATTCAGTATTTTACGAAATATATCAAACATTTTAAGTGGAGAAATCACATCTATGGACGAACTGCCAGAAGACTTAACCTGAAATATATTACAATGTATTACATAATATATTACAAAACTTATAAAATTGTATTTTTATTTTTTTAGATTAAATCACCTGAATATCAATATATAATCAATATACCTACCAATAATTTATCATCTCATATTTATACCTAGTATTAATTTTTATATTTTATTGTAAACATGTTTTTTATTTATAGAAAAAATTGCATATTATAATATATTTTTTGCATATATCATAATTTTTCCTTGCATATTTGCATACATATTTTGTCTATTTTAGCTCCTATAACTTCTCATCCCTACTAATCAGTATCATTGATCACCTTATTTATGATACATAATAGTTGATTTTATAGATGGGAGTCTCATGTTTGAGTAGTAGAAGTTTGATTTGCATCCAATTGTCACATTGAAAAACAAATTTGGGCGAATGATGAAGGGCCATTTGATGTACATCTTAATAGGAAGAAAAATCTGTACGATGCCGTAGGTTTTTACGATGTAAATCATTTTTAAAGCTAACTTAGATCATGTAAGACATTTTTAATTAAAAATGAACTCGGATAAAAATTAAAAATTATATAAACCTATGTCGCATCATACAGGTAATATTCTTTTCTGTCAATTTTATCGTAGGTCAGTGAACTCTTATCCTAAATCTAAAAACACAAAAAAATTGATTATACTGATTGTGTATTGATACAAAAACAAGTTGCTATAATGTTCATTTGCAAGACGGAAACACCATATACCGCTGTGGTATTCTCTTGATTGATGACAATATGTGTTATAATTATTGTTATTCGTGCACCGGGGAAAATTCGTCTCACAACAACAACCGTTGAAACTATGAACTCCACGTGTAATAACAATAATAAAAATACTCGTTTTATACAAATGTTGTTGTTCGCACGGATATACACTGAAAACGGAAACATGCAGCGGTCACATGAATTTTCGCACATTATATACGTGAAAATCTGTCAAGTCGGGTGAAAAATCGCAATCGTACTGGGTGCCGAGTCGAACGAACGGATTAATCGACTCTTCGTACGAAATGCGATCCCTTATACAGATCCGATGGCCAATACATTATGTAAATTACAATATTGAGGACCAACAATACACTTACAAAATAAGATATTGTTTCACGTTCAATGTTACTATTGTAGCTGTACAACTACATTATTGTTTAGTTGAAAATTTATAAAATTTAATATTGAAAAATTATTCAGTATTTACGTTGAAATATTCATAATTGAAGAAAAAAAACAAAATAATAATTATGTGTATTTTATAATACTCTATGTTCTATCGGAAAAGTGTGATCAGACTCGGTGGCACATTTTTTGACATGGTTACTTTAAATATAAAATTCATATTCATTTAAAATAATAGACGAAGATAAAGTCTGTTATAGTAACATAGTTATATAAATATGCATTTTATACGATGCAAACATTTCTGGTGGGTACTTGCGGCTTATGGATATTTTGATTCATCGTTAAATGATCGACCATAAAATAAAACTACGTTGCCGTTCAACGTTACGCATTGTAACAAATAATTCATTACGTATTTAGTTGATAACTTTCAATAATATTCTATTATATTCAAGAAATACATCCCATGAGAAGAAAGTATACTTTGGTCTCGCACGGAACTGAAAGTCATTATCAATAACTTGTCAACGTCAAGTATATTTTTCATAATTACACATTTTTCATTTCTATCACTATATCGATGGGAGGATGACGGTTTTCGTGTCGTATCCAAGTGTTCAGAAATGTTACGTGCCTTCAAAGTCGACAAAATTTGTTATCTATGCTCCGCAGAGTTGTTGAATTAGTACTAATATTATCTATGTATACAAGATGTACATTTCGCGTCAAAGAGAATACTATTTTTCGGCTTACCTACTCGCATCCCGAAATCTGCGGTCAGTTACTCGCCTCAACCCGCCGTTGCCGAGATGTATAAATATAAACTTCGTCTCACCTATTCCGTACGATGATTTACTCTCAAGCACGCATCGTTGACCGTCGTTTGATGTTCACGTAAGCTTGTGTGTGTGAGTGAGTAAACATTTCCCGAGTACGTCGCTGGGGGGCGTAGTCAGCATTAGATGGTCGCCATCTAATTTATATAATAAAGAGACCAAAAATACGTGCTAGCACACACGTATGCACGGTCATTGAGGTCGTCGATGTCATTCGGTTTTTTGATTTATTCCGTTGACGTTTTATAATAGACAACGCGCTAGCCAAGGTAAAGTGCGACCGCAACGGACCCGTTGTAGGACGACAGTTTTGTACGATGCGGGGGAAAAGTCTCAGTGGAAAAAAATATTAATAAAAATGGTTTAATAATAAAAATCGGCTGGAACTACGCCAGGATTGCAAGAAGAAAAAAAATCCATCCACGCAGAGTAAAAGGATTTTCTAATTAATTACAAAACTAAATAGGCCGTGAAGTGGCGAAGGGTATCCTTTTAATAATAATTAGTGTACACTATTCATACACACATGCGCACACATGCACACATTTCTCCGGTAAATTACTATGTATACCTACACTGATTCTGCTGTTGTTACCGCTAAAGCGAAAAGGTAACGTACGACCACCCTCGTCGAGCCGACCGTTGTTCGACGGGTTGAACAATTTTAAGTTGATTTTGGCTAAAATCACCAGAACCAAATTTGATACAATTATTCCCTGTTTGATATACACACAATTTCGTATTTTCGATACTACAGTTGCATCATATTTATACATACATATATAGGTGATTATACATGTGGTCTTAAATATATTTTATAAAACGATTATATTATATTAATTAGCATACTGTGGACCCACTAACAAATGAGTCTAGGTAAAAATGTCCATGCCTAAAATGTTCACGAAAAATATGTCCAAGTAAAAATGTCCTTGTATACAAATATCAAATGACAGATTACTTCAACTAAAATTAATTTTTAAAACAAATTAATAAAAGAAATGTAGTATGTAAAATATGATTATATTAGAATGAGGAATTTAAAACTACGATTTGTATCCTAATAATTGATTTTTCTAATTAATCAAAAGCATATGATATTGCAATCGTAATCTTATCGATAATTTTGTGCAATAAATTAATGTATCACGATCGCCTCACTACAAAATGTTGAAAATTCTATATGTATCACATATATATTCAAATGATTCAAATTATATAAAAATACAATTGATACTTGATGCGAGATTTTGTAAATAGACATTAAAATAAAGTACAGAAAAATTATAAATGTACTATACCAGTGTTTCCCAAACTTTTTCATTCTACGCCCCCTTACAATTTTAATAAAATCTCATTCCCCCTTCCTCTTAAATTAGAGTTTAAACGATATTTTTTTTTTGTGATTAGTATAAATAAAACATACAAAATAACTATATATTATGTCAAGCTTTGACTCTATTGTTATACCTAATATATTATTTTTATCGATGTCCGATAATTTTAAAACTAATATAGTGAGTTCAACTTAACACATTGTAAACTAGCATAACTATTTTCGTATTTCCATCATCACTATGTTCCCCCCGAGCAAACTCTAAGTTCCCCCTGGGGGAATTCCCCCCCTCCCGGTTAGGAACCTCTGTACTATACGCTTGTCAAGTAAATACAATGAAATTAAAATAACTATGAAATAATATATAACTTAGTTTATTATAAAATGTAATGAATTAATTAATTGAAGCACATTTTCACTTTTCTATAATAAACTATATTTTGGTACTTTGACATTTATGTACATTGACATTTTTGTATATAGACATTTTTTCCGCAGAAATTTTTGACATGGACATTTTTACTGACACCACTAGCAACATATGTCACGAATAAGAGTGCTAGGAGGAAGGGAAGAAGGAACTTGACACTATTATATCCATAACAGTCGGAGTAAAATATTGAGTTGGTGCAGCTATTGTAGCTACAATTATTAATGTAATATGAGGTTACATGTACTGTTCGGAAGAAGGTGAAAGTGAAAAAAGTTTCATTCGAGTACTTCATATATATCATGAAACGTTATGTAATAAAATATACTTGTAAAGTGAATCTATAACAAAAAGTTCAAACTCGCAATGAAATGCGTTTATGCTTTCATAAAACAATATTTTTATTCATCATGACCGCGATTCACATGACATAGGGCGAATCGCCGTATCAATATTTATAACATGTTATAACGTGTCGCATATCGCACCAGGTGAATAAAGAAAAATAGGGTTCAAGACCCTCCCCCGGAGTCGTCAGAAAATGTATATTTATATTTTATTCTGTAGCATGAAGCAATAGCAATAAAACCAATAAGGCCATAAGAAGTAAAATACACATAAAAAAAGTTGTGTATCCATGAGGCAATAAGAAATAAATTAATATAATATTTTCGAATGTAGGAAAATAATTTCACAGTAATAATATAACAAAATATAGTATTTAATGTAAGCAATAAATATATTCAGTTAGGTTAAGTACAATGATAAAAAAGAGATGATGTGTGAATAAATGGTCTTCCGTAGTGGTCGTGTGACTCAATCACTACAGGAAACATATGAGTTATTTGAAGTGTTACCTTAATTTAAGTAATGTGTTTATGTGTAAACGCACGGTTTGATCGACGTATCTGACAATGCCCACACTTAAAAATGAATAGTTTGTTTCTATATAAAATGTATAACACAAGTAAAGGTAAAACAATTATTAACAACTTTCCATTATTAATTATTTTTAATTGTTTACCGTAATCTCCACAAAATTTTTTTATTTTTTTACGTATGTGTCTACGTCATATCATTCGTTAATAAGTATTTACATCGTTGAAATGCCGTAGTGTGAAATCATTCGCTACTACAGGTTCGCGCAAGGAAACTAGGAGCAAATTAATTCAATATTATGACCAATGAGTGCTGCTCGTGATAAACCGCCGCGGGAACCTAACCCGCATCATTACACACTTAATAATATGTAATAATAATGCACCACAGCGCTTCTCAGACTGTTTCGCGGAGACCTAGAGCTCCACGTGAGTAATGTAGGGGTTTCGCAAACATATCTAAATTGTAGTTAGTTACATTCTTACATATAAGTTGATTGTACATAATAATTGTATAAAAGAGAAAATGCATATTAATATTTATTCATCAAATCGAATATTGAACTACTGATAAATTAAAAAAAAAAAAAAAAACAATACTAATATTTACATTAAAACCCATTAATTTTTCAATTACAAATTGTATTAATGTAATGTTTTTTTTTTTTTTTTTAATTAAATCAAACTCTTTTTTTTCTATACGGTATATTAATATTATAAAAAATTAAAAAGCAAATCATTTGTACATCATTTTTTATCATTTGTGCTTTAAAATCGGTAAAGCTGATGTTTTGAGGCTCAATGGATTTTTTTTACAATTTAAGGACTCCTCGTATCAAAAAGTATGAGAACCACAGGTGTACCGTATAATAAAATAGAATATCAAGTATTGGATTTCGATTTTTCGACACTCGGTCTCACATACTACTGACGTCCATATTTAGCTGTCGCGCGCGCAACTTGTGTCGCACACGGTTATATTAATTTTATTTTTAACAATACAATAATATCGTTACATCGTTCTACGTACTATATGTTACTGCGGCGATGATGACGTTATCTCTGCTATAACGGTCAGGTCTTTGGCCAAACCAAGACGCATCGAACAGGAGCTCGCATATTAATTTATCGAAACACGTTAAATGAGCCGACGGTTTAATATAATTGCAATAAATAATATTGTATGTTTTCTCTGTGAAAAGTACAATACGACTCTGTGACAACGACGGTCAACAACAATTATTTGCATGCTTTGATGGCATTTATTACGTCTTGGTACACTTTCGATTTAGTCTATTTCGTCTTTTGCATCGGATAAAATCGACCAGGTTTCTACGTATTACAATTTATTTCGCTCCTCCTTTCTTTATATTCAACAATCAGATTTGGCAATACTTGCGGCATAAACCTGCAATATAAGTGCACCCGACCCAGTGTTATAATTACATATTAAAGAGTTCTGGTGCAAAAAAATAAATTAAACCCATTAACTAATATTATCTTTAAATTAAAATTCTAAATATACACGTCATAATATTCTTTCAAATGTGAACACTTATTATGAAACGATAAACGAAAATAACTAACGTATAGTTAATTAACAAAAAATGTAAAAAATTAATCCATTTTAATGCTATCAAAAACAAATTGAATATTGCATGAATTATTATTGTATTTTTATACTGATCGTAACTATATTAATTAATACGCATAATAAGTAATAATTACATTTATCATAATTTTCAAATATTTTAAATAAATGTAGTCTCAGAATTGTCCAACGATTCCAAGGTATTTAGTGCTCAGGAGCCACAGGACACTACCCCGCTTTGCCCAAAGATAGTTACGCCACTAACTCATATATCATTAACAATATCGCAATAATATGTTTCGCTTATCGGTCAACCGTCCACGGTCGATGTGCTGTCAACAATCGAAGAAAAGTAAAAAAAGTGTAAAACGGTTATGCAACAGTTGTATAGTTGTACCGTTATGCCAATCATATAATTCACCTCGTCGGGGGCGGTATACACCGAAAACACTTAACTATTATATTACAATACGCACAGCGAGTGCCGCCAAACAGAGCTAGAAACATAATGTTGATTTTAGAAATCCGATTACCACAGTATCACTATATCGTTTCTACCGACAGGTCGGTGCGCAGCACGTGTATCGTAAGACAAATCAGACGCAAAGGGTGATCGTTTTGGATTTTATTTCGAACACCTGATTGCGCTGCCACAATTTTTACAACGTGATAACAAACATTTTTGTGGTGTTAGACAATAACTCAACGTTTGTTCAACTTCGTGCTAAAAATTCGCACGTTGCACAGGCACATTTAAGGTAAATTATGGTTTTCAATCTGACTAGCAGAACCACCATCCGGCGTTTTAATAATACGTGGCATATTATACGTACCGTCTAAGTTAGCGCTCACGGGATTTCTCATTGGCCGACCTGAAAAGTTTAACCACGTAAAACCACCGCTGTTATAACATCCGTACATTGTATATTGGCGATCGGTTGACCGAGTTCAGTGTGCTCGGAAACTTGGCCGAGTACAATTTTACCAATTGCCATGAGTGCACACGGCTGTGAAAAATATTATTTTTTCCTCCTGTAAATCGATCCTCTAGCTATGCATATCATACACGGGTAATGGCGTAATAACTGCTTACTGGCACACCGTTTGGAAACAATTATAACAATAATATTACCGTCGGATCGGTTGTAAACATTGACTGTTGTAACACGGATTATGTAATAAGGTATACAATAAGTTCGTTTTCTGGCGCAAAACTACGAGAACCCGATATAGATATGCTATTCAATAACACTAAAAATTGAAAATTTAACGAATTGTAGTGCTCAATTTTTTTCGCCGGTTTTGAGCACCCGCTTTTTTGTTTAATTTCCAAAAAAACCATCGTCCATCACGAAAAAAATTTATAAACGCACATGGACGATTGAACATAAGCGGAGATTATTGATATTAATATTATAAATATTTCTGTTTGATGTACGAGTTTAGAATAATAGATTAGTTATATCCATGATATAAATATATATTATGGATGCATCGTGTATGCGATGAATTAAAACCTACTTTATAAATATAAATATAAATATACATAGGCGGCACTTGGCTCATATTATCGGGTGGGCAAAAATTAATCATAATTTACTGACCCATATAAAAATGTTCTTATCTAATTATTCAACTTATCTAATGCATATATATTTTACCTAAATTTTACTTATTATCTCAATAATAACAGATAACATCTCACACTTCTATATTTTTATAATTTATATTTAAATAATTTCCCAGTCAAGTGCCACTAATGGGTGGTTTTTTATTCTTATTTTCATTGTATTTTTGTTCTATCACCACATACACTAAGGGCCGTTCTTACAATTTTTGGTTAGTGCCTAAAAAAGCTAACCGGAAGAATTTATCATGTGTTAACCGACAGAATTCTGCCGGTCAGTTTTAACCGACACTTAACCGGACATTGTAAGAACGGCCCTAATTGTGCTAAATAGTACAGATTTGCATCTTAATAAAAAAAATATGTGGTATATGTTATGTTATGTTTTAAAAGTAATCATAATATTATATTAATATACTGTTATCTAGAATTTACATTAGTTTATATTAATTTATGGTAACATTGATAATTTTGAACTGATTTAACATAAGATTTTCTTTTATAATTGTACAATAGAAATTTCAACATAAATATTTTATAAAAACTAAAATTGTTTTAATAATATTTAATTTATGAGGGGTCAAAATGATGAGTTTGCCCTCTCAATATTTTTCCTGGGGGGGAGGCAACTGCCCCCTCATGCCCCCCTAAATGCCGCCTATGTATATAAATATATATAATACGTTATCGAAAATATTCGACCGACGCTGTTTCCAACACTACAGTATCAAGTACGATCATCCGTTTATATATGTAATATTATTACGTTATCGTTTTCATTGCGTCGGTCTCCTCGGTGTTTTCTATATAAGCCAAATCCATATATCTAGTGGACCACGATTAAGTCTCTCTAACGATTGCGCTATGTTTGGTCGGAAGAGTACTGCTGTAAGTTCGACCGCACTCACTGTTTCGTCACTTATATTCCGAGGTGGTCTAACGATTGTTTACCATTTCGCTATTCCGCTCTGTTCGTTCATCCGTACCACTAGTTCCTTTACGCTTTACTTACTGGTCGTTTATTTAAATCAATATTAAAATATATTTTTGTGTGTTATTTACCTAAATTCTTTATTATGAATGTAAATGATTACCCCCTCATCCAGTGGTACTAACCACCCCCCAAAAACAAAGAGGCAGCCGCCTCTCGATTATCTCCCTCGCCACGCCACTTATCCCAGGGTTTTAAACTATTCAATTTTCTCGTTGCCAATGATCAACACAGTACAAGTAGCAAGAATCGATTGCGATTACTGACGACGACCTGCTATCGAAGCATCGGACACGCGTATCTACAGGTTTACTTATAGCACGTTAATATACCTACGCTATATAACATAAAAACACAATTTACTCGTACGGCACATAGTGTGGAACCTGTAACAACCTCGCCATGTGTTCGCCAGTAGACGAGTGTTAACGGTAACACAGTCAATTACAAAATATAATAATAAAAAAAATAAACCCGTAAAGTCATCTAGAGCCATCGTCGTCATTATTATGAACGTGCAGCGACATCAGAGGGGACCCTCATTCGACATCAATAGTATCCATTCACTTGAGTTTGTGTGTAGCACGCGCGTGGAAACTGCTCTGTCATTCGTTACACGATACGTATGCGTGTGATATTATTATATCCAAGTACTCGAGAGACCAATACCGAGGCTGTCCGTTGTACAATTATAATACGTATTTCGTAATAATAATTGACGTAGTGTTTTTGGACACATTTATAAAGCAGTTTTCGATTTTCAACTTTGTTTCTGTGGATTGTTTTCATAACATTTTTAGCACGACAGGAGCTCGCATTACTATAATTCTATACGTATAGAAAAAAAAAAAATGCTTGTGAGTATGTATACGAATTTTAATGGAATTCGACGCGTTTCACATGGCATCTTCATTAGACTAACATTTTTTCTATTATTGTCACTATACCGATCGAAGTTAATATTTACTACAATAAACCAAAGTAATCATACATGGATTGGTGGGATTTGGTATATATAATAAAACTAAAATAATATGATGTGCATGGAAACAACGATGATATATTGTATTGTGATATATTATTGTATTATAAAATGACTATTGAGGTATCACAGTTTGATACTAGAAGCTATTAAAAAATATATATATATATATATATTATATAATACAATATATATATTTACACTTGCCACGCCATAACTGTTTTTGTCCATACACAATCAATATAATAATATGTAAAATGTTATGTTTTTTTCACCGTGAAAAATCTTGTTTTATTATTATTATTATTATTATTATTTTTATGTGTTCGTTCATCAGTTTCAGTATTGAGAAAATGAATACACGGTCCGTACACAATAAATTCATTAACGTTGGCCACACGGATAGATAGACACTAGTGGCCATTTACAATGCACATAGGAGCGGGAAAATGTCTAAAGAAATCGTTCATTCAAAACGCGCGCGCTAATCGTGACGTTTACGCTACAACAAAAGCTTATACTGGGCGGTGGCGGCGATCCTATTTATAACATAATATAATATTATTTTAAATAAACACCAATAACAATGTGCACGTGAGGCCTCGAGACGTTGTCGACCAATTGATCCGTTGGATTCTCTCGTAGCAGCCTATTCAACTTAAGACTATAGATAAAAAGCCCACATATATACAAGTATTTGACTAGGAGTAACGACGACACTTCCTCAATATATATGACATTGATTGGATTTTGAAGTTTTAGAACAAAATGATTAATATCCAATTCGGAAATCTGGCTTTCGAACTAAAAAAACTAATAAAAATATGTATTGTGCTAGTAAAACTAACAAAAATCTAGCTAACAAGATACATCACCCAGAAATACTTATAACGTTACTTGTATAAACATGTTTTTCAGCGCCTCTGGTGTGGCCGTGGTACACACGGGATTTCGGTGTAAAAAATAATGCCAATAAATCGAAAATTTCCGGACGAGGGAAAAAATCAAATAATTTTCCGCTACGGCACTGCCGAGTTCTTTGCTGAAAGATATCAAAAGCGACAATTCTATGACGAATGCTTGTGCACTACAGGATACATCGAAAGTTAATGTAAAAACAACTAGAAACAAAATTGCGCAGCGCCGGAAAAAAATTCCGTTTCAGATGAGTTTCCTATGTAGCACCATTCAGTTTGAACATCGATGGTGTACAATACTCAAATAAAACATTATCGTGACAACGAGACCGGATGCGATTTCAATACGTTTACTAACAGCGTGTATTAAAATATATCACGATTCTAATCGATTTATTTTTCCAATATGACATCGATCATTCACGTATTTACACAGGACTTCACGCAGGTACTTTATATTATCGATAATCATGAGATTATAATATTTAAATATCATCGTGATTAAATGTCATGTGTGTATAACTGTTAACAAACAAATGGTTTGTTTAAATTTGTTTACAATTTCCTCGTGATGCATAATATACGGTATAACTTAGTGTGTAGAATCAAATTAATTATATAATGTCCAGTGGTATACTGATAAATATTTTTATGGGTATACGCACTGATAAAATATATATATATATATTCCACCTAAAAACTTTTTTCTCGCTCTACTTGAATATTTTTTTCTCGTTATTGCAGTAACAATAATTTATAAATAAATCTATAAATAAGCCATGATAAATAATTAATAGCATCAGTATTTACAAAAACACAACACCGCAAGACACATTTGCCATGCGTTATGAATGACATAATGTAGGTTGAGAACCATGAGCTGAACATTTATAGTCCATATTGTTATTTTTAATAACATTTATTTTTCAAAATGTTATTAATAAATTGAACTTAAAATACATTTAATATAGCATATACAGGTGTTAAGTATATTGATAAATATAATGAATAATTCGTTAAAACATCATAATTTTTCTTATGAACAATAAAATAGGTTTTATTTGGTTTTCGAATTATTTTAAGAGCATATTCCCTTGAAATGATATTTTATATTGAGTAAACGCCGAAAATCGAAAATATGCTGATGGGTATACGGCGTATACTCACGTATCCGTACCAATATACCACTGATAACCTCACTATTGTCGTAGTATCGATCGGGAGCAAGACCTTATATCGGGATGCAAATCGATTTTTATCTTACTCCTCTCCGTCTTGCTGATTAATTAATCTGTCGATTGGCATGTAGATTTTACGCTTATCATTATAGCAGTACATTTTTAAAATTACTTACGCATCGTTATATCACAAGAAATTTAAAGAATACTTGAATGATCGATTCATTATAATAGTTTGATACCCACGAAATGAAAACCAACTCGTTAACCCACAAAGAATAAAGTATTTGTTTTCTTTATAGATTTACAGGTTTCCACTTGGATGGCCTTCTATAAAAACTGTGGCAGCAAAAAATTATTATTATATTGCAATTTATGCTATGAACTGCATGTATAAATTAACGAATGGTTTTTACGCAGGATATTTAATCACTATCGTGAGCATTGCGAGGCAATTAATGTGCTGAAGTCACCGAATAGATATTATAACATATATAAATAAGTACACTCGTTATGAAAGTGCCAAGTTTTTCGGTTACTCTGCAACAGTACATGCGTTGACAGGCATCATGGTTGGAGTGGGGTGAGTTAAAGTGATAATTTTTTAAAACACTAATTTACAAGTATATTGGGCATAGCAAATAAAATTTTATGCTTTTCGTTCCGATAAATAGGTGGAAATAACAAAATATATCTTTTTTAATCACATGGCCTCGCGTGTTCATACCGTATATTTAATAATTATATAAAATGTTATTATTATTTTTTATTTATTATTTATTATATTATAAATACGTAATTCACTTATGACACTTTTTTTTTTATCGTGGTTACATGCAATACATATATTATCGTATTAGATTTTGGATTTTGATTGTTTTGGTTGTACGCAAACATTGTTATATTTTTAATATTTTATAATTAAATTTTAAACCTTTAGGTTTTTTTAACATCGATGCAGCTATTGATATTATTTGTAGATCCTCATGAATTAAATCTCTCAAAGGGTTCCTAGGAAATTTATCCTGATTCAGATTCTGTGAATAACAATAATTGTGTTGTACGCACGTTGAGCCAGGATGTATAATTAAATATAGCATTCTCATAGTTGTGACAAATATCAGAAACACATGTATTAACGTCAGTTTTACTTGATCAAAAATGAAAGGTATGAAAAATAAACTATATATATATATATATATATATATATATACATAAAAAAAATTAATATATTTACAAGAATCACGTACAGCCATAATAATGTATATTATTATAACAGTATAGAAAGACTTTTAAACATTATGCGTTCGCCCATTCAGATTACAACATAGTACACAACGCACACACTTCCACGTCAGATCCTAAGCGAATTATATACACGTGAAATCCTTTTGAGTGGCGGTTTCGTTTAAAACAAAGAAGATTTATAATAATAAATATATTTTTGCACGCGTATACTTTCTCTTGGAAACGAGCGCGTGCTGAAACCCCGAGAGCTTTGGATTAGGCGCGTACAGTAGTAAACACGCGCTGCTTTCGAGGAAATGGAACAGTGGATTTTAACACACATTTTTTCCCGTTTGGATAAATATAGAGAAAATAGAGGAAGATAGAGAGACAGAGAGAGAAAGAGAGACAGAGAGAGAGAGAGAGACAGAGAGAGAGAGAGAAAGAGAATGAGAGAGAGAGAGAGAGAGAGAGATTGAGTGATAGAGAGATAAACTATTTAGAACACCGACCGGATGTAATTTATTAAATGTACCACCGTGTGCAGGCGCAGGTTCAACCAGACGTTTTCTATGACCGCTGACCCAACTTATCTGACTAATATAAAGCAGTAGGAATATTAACTAGAAATTTACATACGCATGTAAGGGATTATTTGTTTATAGTATGAATACAGATGCGAGACGGATAAAAATGAAATTATATTCTACCAATTATTCAAGATTCGTTATACGTACATATACATCGATAAGAAAAAAGAAACTAACCGATTAAAAGTTTCATTGTATCGCGAAGAAAACCATTAGATCTCAAAATAAACGGAAAACCTCGTAAACAATATTATAATTTAACGCGTCGAATGCAATCCCTAAAAACATAATTGTACATTGTGGAACAAAATGAAAATAAAATAATAAAATAATCTCGAATGACAAAAATAATATACTTAACTTTGGTTGAAGTGAGTTATGGAACAGCGTAACATATACTAATCAGTGGTGGATCAAGGATTTTTTTATGGTGGGTGCTTTATTACATAATATCATAGACAATGTACAAAAAGTAATGTTTTAACAACCGAGCAGCCAACTTATCAGTTAACCTGTTCTAGCTTATAGAAAACCAGTGTACGACATGGTTTTTGCTACGACATGGCGTGCGTTCTGGTAGTCCATACCAAAAATTTGCCTCTCGGGGGATTATTAATAATTTTTAATAAAAATAAGCAGAATGGTGGGTGTTTCAGCTCCCAAGCACCCCCCCCCCCCTAAATCCGCCTCTGGTACTAATTATATAATTATATCTGTAATTTAATAAGTTGTTATCGTACGATAAGCGCACGTCATGTCTTGCAATAATATTCAAAATTCTAAGTCGGAATAAGAGTATTAATAATATTATTTATTTAATAAATCCGTCCGTAAATATATACGTGAAAGTCATAAGATTGACATTTTCTCGTTACGATCCGCAAAATATTATAGAAAAAAATGTGCGTTCATAAGCTCCAATTGCAAAGAAAAATATGTATCTAAGCAAAACGATCAATAAACGTATGACCGGTCAAAAATAAATATCAATCATTATGCGACCCTCTGCCACAATAATGATCTCAATAGTCAATAATGTTCACGCGATGAAATAATTTTAATATATTGTGTTACTTATAATGTCTGTTGGTTAAAATTTATTAATTTTTTTAACATTTTAACAAAGCAATATAATCTACTATGCTGTATATGTTTTTCTATTACAACAAATAACACGGCAAATGTGCAGCGATTTTTTACGGTAAGCCACACATAATGAAGAAACCCCCACGTAACATCTTACAATATAATGTATAGGTACATAAACATTGCACATATATAAAATATTAAAATGTTAATAAAATTCCTTCCATTCGCAAATTAATTATACAATAATATCGAAACTTAACATTTTGTTATAACTTTTCACTACAATGAAGTCATTTCCGACTTCATTTTAAAATTTCATACTACACGCATGTGTGCACGCGAATAATAATTATGCAATTGATGTGATCCCATCTTGGAACAAATCATCTAAATTAAAGTAAATCAGGAACAGATTTGGTGGCTGATCGAGCAAAACGAAATACCATCGTACGTATTAGCCTCTATTAGATTTTTAAATTGAACATATATTGTAATCCACGCGTAATTTCCGAGTGCAACTAATGCTTTTTGCAGACCAAGCTAATGTGGTACTAACAATTATTTTAGCATTAGTTTTTTAGTTGATTTGTACGATGATATGAATATGGAGTAGAAGTGCATAATACACTGGAACGCGATTAAACGTGTTTTCCAACGATGGATATCATATTTAAATAACTAAGAAAAAAATTACAGAGTCACAAGTACGAATTTATTTACTTATAGTAAAATCACATGAAAAGTATTTTCCGTTGTCTTGATTACTATCGGTTGCTCGTGATATTTAAAATTATCTCGAGTAGGTAACATATAACGGGTATGAAGTACAATGATTTTAAAAATTGAAAAACTACATTAGTGATCCTTAAGCCTCGGTTTGCTTGATCACTTCGAAACTTAAATCAAAAATAACTTTCGATTTTTTGTTAATAAAAACCAAGTTATAAATAAATCCGGAAGAGCGGATAACTTGGTAAAATTAAACATTGAAATGTTATAAAAAAGGTAATCGAATCCAGGTAGTCGAGATAACGAGAAAATACTTCCAATCCTATAAATGAGAATGAAAATCATTTTTTTTCACAATAAATAAGCTGGACTAATTAATATTAAATGAAATATTTCTAACTAAACCTTCATTGGTGAGGTTTGCAGATTAACGGGTGACAGAGAGCAGCTATCTATAATTAAATGATAGATTTGGTCTATACGATATAATCCAATAAGATGCCTAAATATTTATATACAACATTGCATTGTGTAAAAACATTTTTAATTTTTATTTGTTAGTAACATTCATTTCATACTTTTTTTACTACAATATTGTTATATACGCCTACATCATTATACGATAATGCAAATAGTATCACGGCCATTTTTTATTTTATTTGCTGGATGTTCTAAGACGATGAACCTTATCAAGACTGCTTAAATCTATTGATCTAATCGTTGTTTACAAAATGCAAATTACGTATAGTCGTTAAATCCATAAATCATATCGCCAACGTCGAATAAGTCACGTTAATAAACACCATAAGGAATATTAATTTATGCACTCGCAAGAACTTATGTTTATATATACTATATTGACAGGAAAATTCACAGAAAGCTCTCATATATTTATTCGTAAATATTTATAAGTGTATATTATGAGTTATTTAGTTTATCGAAGTTTTATACCAAGTCTTAACAATAAATTGTTTAAAAAGTTTACGTTTATATTATAATTTTCGAACTTGTATATAATTTATAATAATGAAGCTAATTATTTTGTAATGCATATTGACATCAATATATGTATTGACCCTTATCCATGTTAATTATTTTCTATAATTCAAAAAAGGTGAGTTTTTCATTCTATTTCTACCATTGACATACTACTATATGTCAGTTTTTAATGATGTTTTTCTAACCTAATACTTTATACGATGTAGCTGATTATATTACGCGCTTTGATCTGCTTAAAATATAATTTCGGCTTATATTTGTTGGAATAAATATAATAACTCCGTCAAGAGATGATTTTTTTTTCAGAATCTCTCTACATTAGCTCCTTAAAATATTTGGCGTGAGTTCCCGATTTCTGCAAGATCATAACCCGAATTCAATCCAAACTCCTCCCGGTTATCATAATGATACTGTTATACGTATTAATAACCGATGAACAATAGAATAATACAATAGCTAAGAGTATAACATGCCGATACTTATTCTGTTTTGTCGTCACTCAAAGAACACTGCGGGACAATATTGTAAGTAATATGACATGAGATTTTGTATCGTTGGGAAACATTGTGCACAACGTACGCAGATAGATACGACGTCTTAATGTTTTTCGGACGGGTTTATACAATATATTGGTTGTCTACATTCCGCCACCACCGCTGGACTATTGCACGTATACCATAGCCACCCACGAACCACCGCAGGTTCAAAAAGGAAGTTCGTTGTCGCGCTAATTGTAATATTTTAATCTAATCGGTTTTTGCTCGTCGCGTATTAGCGCTTGATGCATGCATACATCTCAGCTAATTACCCCAGGCATTACCGAACGCGACCGAGCAGATTGCCTCGAGTGACGTTATCGCAGATCGTTTAAAAGATGACGTGTACCACAATTTATTAGATTATCGCGTTAGGTCGTGTTTTACCCTTATCGTTTCATTTTGAAGTATAAATATATATATTTCACGGAGGATATTCGTTAGTTGCTTGTTATTTCGTGATTTGACCTTTCTGTCTTTGTTTTCAGATTATCTAACTATTGTTTCGTGGACACTCTTATACGGCACGCGCACGTGCAACCATTTAGTTAACCTTTAGTGCGTTCAGGAAGCACGCGTACAACCAGATGATTTCCGATGAAAACTTATTAATACAACACACACAGACTGCTCGATTTTATATTCAAAAAACATGGACTTGTACATATTTCGTTACCTTTTACTTCGCCTTTGACTTGATCAAAAAATGTATTTTACCATCGAAATAGCATAGAAGTTAAATGAAAAAAAATTATGAACATTGTGAGTATATTTAATCCATTGGTTTAAACTAAACTATAACATAAATATATTCATCGCACTTATTTAGTTCTTATATGTACGTATAACTAAGCAGACGGAGTTTGTAATACCGTTTTAATTATTTATCACGATGCGTACCAATTTATATATTTATAACATATACGAAGACCCCGATAAGCGCAGTGATTATGAATTATGATTTAATAAGCTTTCTAAAAAGTCAAATAACGAATGTACAGGTGTAGAAACGCGAAAGCTTCCATTTATTTTACATTTTATTGAATGTTTACGGTGGGTGTCTAATGATATTGTGACTGTACGATGCATATTATAATTTATAGCAGACGTGGTATGTCTTCGCAGAAATTGAATTTGTTTCCGTAATGATTTATTTATGTAAACAAATATTATTATTTTCCTTTGATGTTGTAATGGAAAATTGAAAACTTTTGAAACGTGAACGCTGTAAAGATAACGGTGTTTGAGAAATTCACCAACAGTTTTCGTTTACCGTTATTAATACGGCCCTATCAGTTTGTTTTACAGAGATGACAGAGAAATAGTTAACCCAAAATTATCTGGAAAAGCTCTCGTCTTCGATTCGGGCAGTGAAAATTAATAATTTTTTGGTTTCGTTATCCAACCTAATCGAAATCACAACAATAATTGGTATCATACAAGGCCGCCCGCAAGGGGGGCAGGGGGGGCACCCCCCGCTCTTTAGGATAATTTGTTTAAAATTTTAATGTTTTCTAATTCTGTTTTTTATTAAATTGCAATTGCATAGGGTATACTATTATTTTTTATTACATACATTTAAAACAAAATAATAGTATACCCTATGCAATTGCAATTTAATAAAAAACAGAATTTATGATAAGTGTATTGTTTTTTCGCCGGTCCCCCTCCCCGAGAAAAATGTCTGCAGGCGGCCTTGGTATCATATGAAAGTTAAGTATTATATACGTTTGTTATACATTTATTTTCGATAGTCTATTTAATTAATATATCTATAATATTGCAGTGATACCACACGCCATGTCCAACAATAATCGTGTTATGTAGAGCCCGCAAGTGACCATGGTAACATAAGTTTATAGTTATTGGGTATAATAATTTTCGTTTTACTACGAGTTTCCATTTTTACGAAAACAAAAGGAGAAGGGGTGATTAGAGAATCGATTAGAGAAAACAAATAACATTGCGACCATTGTTTTTGACGATACTTTTAGATACGATAAACAAAAGTCTTTAGATTGCAAATGTATTTACATAGATTACGTTTCTTAGTGAACCGTAGTTATTGTCTGTTTGCACAGGTATACGTATGTATGTATGTATGTATGTACGTGATACTTCGCTATCACTGAGTATGACACTTGCACACGTGAGGGTGCAAGAGTGTGTATATGTTTTTATTTATGTTTTAGTATTGTATTTGTATGTGTATGTGTGAGTATGAGAAAAATAGAGAGAGTTTATGTGTATTTTACAGATCTTCTTGGTTGATATATAGGAGAAGGGATGAGGTAAATCAATCAATATTGTTGTACGAAGAAAAGTGAAAATCCAATATTATTTAAGAACATCGGCGAAAAAGCAATTCGAGGTCGAAGCTGCTTATTTTTTTTCTCTACGGAATTCCTTTTTATATTATACGTTTTAATACCACAGACAAACTTTTCAAGCAACGTACGGTTCGAATATTATGAAATTATTGTTACAGATCTATTCGAGAACGAACGGCGGATGAGGGTCGTTGGATCTGACGGCCATAGGTCACGGAAGAGATATTGTGGAACATGGGGCAGTGTCGATGAAGTTCTATGCGTTAATCCTGTGTATGACAATCCAGACGGATATGTTTTTCGAATATATATATATTTATGGTGTTTAATTTGTTGCGTTTCGGTTCGAGGTTAGACAAACAGTTCCGTTACAGTTAAAATTTAATATTATGCACTATACCATATAAATGTTAGCATGGTATTCAGTAGGTTACTATTGAATTTTCATAATTACAGTATAAACTGCTTATTATTAATATTATATATTTTAAACCTATCATTTATAATTTGTCAAAAAACTTGTTGATTTTATTTGGTGATTTCTACAACAAACAATTACGTACTCGTATTATGCGAACGTTATCGATAATGTTTTTTATTACTCCATAGAACTGCTAGAGCTTCTTTAGAACAAATTTTACAAGACTAATATCTTTTGAAATTGTATGCAAAATTGTCTAAATTGTATATCAGTTTGTTGCGAAATCGAAATGGTTTTTGAGCAAAATTTGAACATGAAAACCGAAGAATTGAGAGTCCTTTAACCAATTATCGAAATTTTAGAAATTTCCATATTTGTTTAGAAAAGTGAATTATGAAATTCTAAGTTGATACAAATTCGATCTTTAGTAATATATTATAAGTACAATAATTTTTGTTACATAGTTTTTTATATTTTGTGATTTTTTGTTGGAATTCGCATATTTTAAGTTTATATACTTTTATATGTGGATTTCATAGATTTCATGAAACAATTTTTTTTGTAAAATATTTTTGTTTTTTTTTATAAAAATATTAGGTATATGACAACCAAAATTCTACATTTTATATTGCTTGTCAAAATCAATAAATTTATCAATATATATTTTAATATTGCTTTCAATATACTTAACTATAATATTATAATCTCTATCGTACTGAGAATACTCAATAGTGATCACTGACCGATCCGACTTTAATATTTTTTAAATTTACCATAACATTATTATTATAATACCATAATATAAATTAGTCGCTATCAGTAACTTAAGAGCTATTTTCCAGACTATAGAAGACTCGAATGTTCTTAAATTTTTTAAGCGTTGTTCACTGCATTTTTTCATTTATTCGACGTCGGTAAGCGAGTGAACAACTTTACGTTGTACGTGAATGTATAAAACGTATATGATTACAAAGATCCTTTAGAATTGAGTTGTCAGTGTGCACTGAAGAGAAAAGTTTATCCATGCACCAAAGTCAGATTTTGCTGATGGAAGTTTGCGCGTGCACGCGTTACTGCAGTCGCGTTGAAAGATATTGAAACTTATGTTTATTATAATATATTTATATCAGATTTTCAGTGTATATTGTTGTATACATGGTGGACCTAGTAGTTTTCATAATAAACTTTTATTTTTTTATTTCTAAATTTTTTTTTTTTATCATCTCTTATTTTTACTGTTAATACGATGACGTGTCACGTGATTTGTTTTTTGACCTACAGATTAAGTTTCTATTTTTAATTTTTTTTCTGCAAGCACCGACCTCGATGAAAGATATCCATGTTCGTACGGATAAAGACAATTTCGACCTGCACACTTTGATTGCGATAACAAAATAATTATTTTGCATAACACGTGCACCAAATGATAAATTTTTGCATTTTGCCAGCCTGGCGTACATTGTATCTAGGTATTATAGTCTACTTATCGATATTACCGGTTGGAGCCCAACGTTGATGTCATCTATCCCAATCATTTTGTGAAATTTTCGAGTGCAGAGAATTCCCGGAGAAATCGTCGGCGAATCGATCAGGACATATTCATATTGTAAAACAAATTATTCTATGCATATTATAAAACTAAAGAATATAATAAAATTACATGAATTGCGCAAACTGTAATAATATAATATAGTTATCAACAAATTCCGTGGTGAAGCGCTAACTGAAACCATCTATATTACGTAAGCTGTCGTTTTTCAACCGTTCACTATACTCTTATATACAACAATTCAGTTACTTCATGAACTCATAGGTTTCAATTTATTTTTAAAACGTATGATTATTTGAGCTTTATTTTTGGTTTTACCAAGTGCAAACATATCACTTATAAGACAAATAACTATGGCATTCGATTTTAATCGATTTTAGGAAATATTTCTAAGTATATACGCTTTTTTCATTTAAAAAAATAATTAAATTTAAAATATAAATAAAAGATTTTGATCATAAAGAATATTTGTATTATATCTGACCGATACGACCATAGGCGCCAACTTCATGAGGACAACGAAGGCAATCACCCCTGTACTTCAATTATAACGAAGGTATAAAAAAATTTAAAAAATTGTACTTTGCTTTTAAGTATAAAACGTCAATCTATCTATCTATAATAAGTTTTTTATTTATCCCTGTGCTAAAATCTATAAGTCAGTACCTATGGACACGATCCTTGTATTAAACATTTAACACTAACAATTCAAAAATAAAAAAGCAGCAACTGTACTCTAGCACCCAAAAATGACCTTCCTCTTTTTGCTCACGTCCTCTTTTCGCCCAAAAATAATTGCATTCTTTTCGCCCATGTTTTCACGTTTTACATTTTAGAAACCACTGTCTCAAAATTTATAATTTTTAAAAAATCATATAATTATCAAATAAAAAAAATAAAAAAATATATAATTATTAATAATAATTTAATAAGTATTTAAAATAAGTGTTTAAAATAGTGTTATTGATGTAAAATAACTAATAAATAATTTGATCAGGTTACAACTTAAATAAATAGTATAATATAACTATATATTTCGATGGAAGAGTCGGCACCTTTATACACTTTTCTCGACTGACTATTGTTATTGTTATTAATAACAATCAAAAAAACCTTTGGTGCTCTAGACCGACTAGGCCGATAACAATATCTAGATTACAAATATAATTGATGTAATATATATATATATCTATATATATATATATGTGTGTGTACATGTATAAAATATAATTTAACAAATTTGATATCGATATGACGTAAAATTCGTAACAGCTTAACCTAACCTAACCACCGTCTCAAAAAAATCTTATAACAATCAAATAAAAAAATAGAAAAATATATAATTATTAATAATAATTAACATTGCATTGGTAATACGTACGACATATCTACATAATTTATGTACAGATTTATTATTGATATATATTATATTATTAGTTATTTTACATCGATAACACTATTTTAAATATTTATTTTTAATACTTATTAAATTATTATTTAATAATTATATATTTTTCTATTTTTTTATTTGATTATTACCTACTTATATGATTTTTTAAAAATTTTAAATTTTGAGACAGTGGTTTCTAAAATGTAAAACATGAAACCATGGGCGAAAAGAATGCAATTATTTTTGGGCGAAAAGAGGAAACCGTATTTTCAATTTTGGTCGAAAAGAGGACATTGGCAAAAAGAGGAAGGTAATTTTTGGGCGAAAAGAGTTCCGCCCCTCTAGTGAGTCTTGTTGCACAAGATAATTTATTAATCCGGCATCCGCAGAAATGGTAATTTATTAGAATAATTTTATAATTTAATTTTCACCACCTGTAAAATTGTTATCACTTATCACAAATCGATTGTTTTTTATTGAAAATATATTGCATGTAATACTCTATGGTGCGAAAATATTTATGAAATACTTTGAATCGTCTAACTCCAAAGTATAATGATGACTTATTGATTATAAATTTAATTTATTTGTTGATGATAAAGTTTTTTATTTGTAACCGTAATAATATTTTATATACAATAATCCTATTTTAGAATAGATAAGTGGGTTTTTTTTTTAATTTGAAAAATTATTATATGAATGTCAAACACCTATAGTTGTGATTTGAATGATTAATACTTAACTTTTAAAAATTACGCCTCTGTTGATACCCCGATAATCAAAATTAGGTTTTATATATAGATGCTAATTTTTATTGATCAATATCAACCAAAGCTGAAAATAATTATTTTCTAGCTTCCAATTAGAATGTTAGGTTCACTTTATGAGATGTCCAAATCGTGTTGATAAAACGTGAATAAAACTAATGAATGTTGAAATAAAACCATTGTGGTTAAATCGAATCATTCGTTTTGAAAAAATACATTACAAATATAAATCGAATTTTCATATTTTATACATTTAAATAGTATTAAATTTATTATAAAAATACCCGTTATTATTTATAAATAATGACGTTCTAAACATACGATTTAAAATCATGTATAAGTAGGTAAACCTACAGCACAATCAAACGTAAAAATATATAATGGTTACTAAGATACTTATTGACGTTGAAAATCCCCGTTAAATGACATCATAATTACGATATCCGAATCGAAACAAGTCTTATCAATCAAAATACTCTACTTATTATAATAGTTTTTCGGAATCAATATGTATATAGTTTTTTTTAAATATGTAAAATACTCAACACCCTTTGGTAAAATATCAAAAAAATATATGTGACAACCGTATTCTAGTATTATAGCTCACTTAAAAATGTAGCTTCAACCAGTAGTATCACGGAAACATATATGGTATGTATATGAATATAAATATTTGCTGCCACCTCGGGATGTTTCAAGTATGTTTTAAACATTGAAGTAATTTTTATATATGTGACTTGTATATAATATATAATTTATATTTATTATCTAATCCTAGCTACACTTGTACATACGAGACCACTATATTGACGTATGTACACGGCAGTAGTGGTAGTAAGATTTGGAAAGTTTAATACGGAAATGGTATTCATACTGAACGGAAACGTGAAAAACGTATATATTTAACCAATAAAAATTGTCGATAACTGCGCGCCGCTACGTATTGTATAATTAATTCACCGTAATACGTTCATACTCAGTTAATGTATCGTACATCGTTAATATTACTATAATACTTATGTCATATTATATGTATGTATATATTTTATTATATTTCGCTTATGCTACAATATGTATTATATTATGTATAAATATTATATAAACAATATATTATTATACTCACGTTATATTTCGCTAATTCAACATGAAATCTTTTCCATGTCCATGTACAGGACAAAATAATATAGATGATAATTTAATTTTCGATTTATTTTTATATTTTTTATTTTTGATGCGTTAATTCTTTGTACAAAAGTAAAGATCGCATAGTTAATCGTTTAGATAGCTTAAGTATATAATTAAAGTTCGTATGCAGTACGAATCAATAGCACAGAGTATAGAAAAAAAAAAAAACAATGATTATTGTCTTTTTTTATTAGGAATTAGAATTTGTGTATTGTGACCACAAAATATACTGTTGTTCTTAAGGATATTACATTCATGTTTAAAATTTGCCGTTAAATTATGTATTTATGTTTACGAAAAAAAAGAAGAGTATATAGTTATTAAAACTGTATGGTTGGCAAACTCTCAATTGCCTAGCCAATTGACATGTCATAATACCGTCAACCGACCAATTAAACTTGACTATTCTAGACATATTGATGGTTTAAAAATAGTATAGAAAATAACTATCGAATTGAAATTAATATTTTAATTTTTACCAAAGCTCGATGCAAATATTATATTAAACGTTGAAGTGTATTTTTAAATGAATACTTATTTTTTACATTTTTATTAAATACCTTTGTTTACTTATTTTTATTGTTTTTTATTTAAAACAAATATTGTTTTAATATTTTTATACGAATATAATAAACATTAATAAACAATTTAGCCGATTTTTACGTATTTGCAGGACGTAATAAGAATAAAAATTATGTACAGTAAAACAAAATATCATCAATATTAAAAATATTGAAATTTCTCAACAAAGATATATTAATATCTCTGCAAGAGAATACATTAATGATAAAAGTATTTTCAAAAAACAATGGACCAATTTAAAATTTAATAATTATTGAAAGGCATAATATAAGACAAAAAAAAACTATGGAATAGGTATATTTATATTTTCAAACCTTAAAATTCAAAATAAAAATATTATAATAATAAATATTATGATACTCTATTGGCCCTGAGGAGCGTACCATATTATCTATTTGTTAAGCAATATTTTTAAGAAACATATCAGTTAAATAAACCTATGGTCGATTGCGAATTTCAATAATACTTTATGAACCAGAATTCGATGCACTTTTTCTGTGTATAACTCATACGTTTTGATTATATTGGCTCTCGTAGAAAATTTCATATTCGAGTACTGCTTTGAAAGGGGGTAGGTTAGTGTCAACTTTTTGTGATGAAGAGAAAAAGAAGAAAAAAAAAATGCTCAAAAAAGTATAACACGATATACTTTTTTCCGTCAACGATATACTACATCTGAAAATCTGTACATATATATTATAAATAAACGACTTATTGCACGGCAAAAATAGCTCGTAACATTTTAAAAGTTTGCTTTTACATGTGTGTGTGTGTGTGTGTGTGTGTGTGTGTGTGTGTTTGTTTACATACCTTTCCCTGTAGTTTACTACGACAACGATGTCAAGTTTCAGTGTACCAATAATGATTACCCGTGTATTGAAACGAGAGAAAAATAACCCTAATAAGGGCCGACATTGAATGTACAAATGGAAAAAAATATTTTTCTTCTGCATCGTTCTAACCATGTTATACACACCCATATAATGTATAAATATAAAGTTCACCTCACTTTCTGATCGTAAGGTTGGATGTTATTTCGTGTTACACTTTGTTGACTCGGTCTTTATATATATATATATATATATAATTATAAAGGAATTTTCATCTACGGAGATCGATAGTACTTATTGGAAAACATCCAAAGTGGTGAGGTGGTGTCGATACACGTTCAAAAAGAAATCAATTCGACACGTGATTTTTTTTTTTAAAACAACGAAAGAATAAAAGGAGGAGAGAAAAACCACTTGACTACAATATTGAGCATGAGCATATGGCTCACACTAATTCAAATTAAATAGGATTTAGTTTCTGATCGCGTGTATTAAAGTCAACTTGGATTTAAAATTTACACGTCTAGAACTTTCGTGTCGTATCTTTTACTATCGGCTAATCGAGATTTTGCAGCGACAACGAGTCTCGCGTTGTAATGTGCTACTGTCTAAGTAACGAAATGTACTCATGCACAACATACGCGTATTACTACTAGATTAACAAGTAGTAGCTAATAACGGCCCAACTAATTTCCGAGGAAAATAATAGAGGTTAGCACCACGACACCTTATACCGTTCTACGAATCGATTTTTGATATTTTTTCAGTACAATTTTTTTTAAATTTCTGGTAAAAAAATAAATCAATTTTAGTCATAACCTATCATCTACATTTGTTCCACTTAAATTGTATGTTAGGAATAGGATTATTAAGATATATAACACCGAATAACGTTTCAACATACTTTTTTTGTGTGCAGCAAATAATAGTTTTGCCGTAAAAAAGAGAGGTTATATAGGTATCGGAATATAAGCTTTATGTATGTAAATAGTATCGGAGGGCTTCTAAAAATATTTTAAAGCTTATAAACTCCTCTCGTCCTTTAGCACTTACATAGTATATATCTATATAAACATAACATCGTGACTAAATAATAACAATAATATTAGTAGTACCGCAATATAATTTCCGAGCGAGCTCATTCCGCTGACGGAGTGCATTTTACCTCAAAATACTTATACAGTTTATTCCGTGTATAACATTATATAGCATGAATATCGTATTACCCATCGCATACACATATTCAATATTACGCTATACATACGGTATACTACGTAAACAACGTCGTCGTTACCAAGGACAGATGTGTTTGTGTGAGTGTAAGCGCGATCTTGAAAATCGCATATTTCATAGTGTTGGAAATATGGAAGCGTTTGCAATGGAGAGGAAAAAAAGTACGTGTCATTCGGTTGTACTCGATATTCGAAATACTATTACATAAACGGTTCGCGCGCGCGTTCCCGTCCGTCTATCAATCGGAAGTGATGAACCCTTCACCCCCGACCTGAGAAATACTGCTGTGGTCCGTTCCCGTCGTTGGCAGTAACAATAAACCAGAACTGGTTATATTGTACACGTATTATCACTAATATAATTGTAATGTTTACAACATCGGTTAGACGTTAAAACAATATTCGTTTCGAATATTTACCTAATGTCCGCTGTGGGGTGACTTGATGATGTTTACTCGGTATACTAGTATTACTATTATTATTACATATTGTTCTTGTTAAGTTTCCAGTACGTTAATCATCGTGTTTCCCACTCGTTTTCTAACCTAATCACGCACCCGATCTTATCACGTCGGTTCCGACCCTCACGCAAAGTCCCGCGGCTCGCTCGCCAACACGCACACGCAAACGAACGGACGAACGGACGAACGGACGAACGACTCTTCGGACCGATTGACGGACGGGCCGACGAACACACTGCAACTCTCGGTCGCACACCGGCACGAGACGACGACGACGACGACGACGACGACGACGCGTACACCGAGCGAAGTACACCGGCGGCCTCTGTACTGCCGCGCGCGACGACTACGACGACGGTTATTGCGGGACCGAGCGCGATTCGCCGGCAGTCGGTTTGCAACAAACGCACGCACTCGCGCACGCGCACGACCACGTTCGCGCAAACGCGCACGCTCGCCGCCGACGACGACACTGTAGTGCGACGCACACACACGCGAGCGCGCGCGCGCGTACGCTGACAAAAGTAAAAACAGAAAAAAAAAAAAAAATGGAAAAAAAATAACCGCACACTCGCACGAATTCACACGCGTACGGTACGCACACACACACGCGCGCGCGCGCTAACGGATACGCGGTGCACACGCGCGCACGTGCACACTCGCACCAGTGGCGCGACGGCGGCGGCGGATGAACGTATTATAGACCAAAGCTCCGCCGCCGCCCGACCGCGTGACGTCATCCGCGAATAAGACACGGCCTGCGCGCCGCGAAATTCGGTTATGTGGATCGGTCAACCCGACGACTGCCGGCTCCACTACACGCGCGTTACCCTAGCACGCCTAAGTCAACATTCAAGCGAAAAATTACGCAACCATTTGATTCATCAACAATCGAAAATTTATAACTCCGTCGTTTTGATTCCACGTACTCGACGTTTTTTTTTTTTTCTATCGTTATCGCAGCTCATTGGTGAGAAACATTTCCTCTTCTGCGGCGTATTCAAAAGCTGTGGTTGCGAATGTTTACTGTATGGTTAATTATGGTAATATGGTATATGGTATTAATAATAAATTATTGTATAATTTTTTCCAAGAAATTATGGCTTAGAGGTGCCGGTGTACCGTATCTCTGGAAACGATGCGTTTTTCTCCGCCCTGCGAAACCAGTTTCTTTTTCCCTCCGTGAAAAATCGACGTTTTACCCACTCGTGTTATTCTCACGCATCGATCGTTGCTTATATTATACGAGT
Organism: Sipha maydis; assembly: GCA_034509805.1. NCBI lineage: Eukaryota > Metazoa > Arthropoda > Insecta > Hemiptera > Aphididae > Sipha > Sipha maydis. Next base: position 89,311 of record JASXSY010000524.1, on the reverse strand, counting down.
ATCAATACCAACTATAGCTCCTGCTTTGAGTTATACTTCAATTAATTAACTTAAGTTTAACCGTTTCGTACGTAGTCAACCTTCCTATGAGGAATTTCATGTCTGCCCGCGCTGTACTAACATGCACTTCATTGTAATCAAACATGATTGGGTCAACGGCAACTATCACTCGGACCCGGGATAATATTTTTAATTTTTTTTTTCATAATTTCCATTTTTAATTTGTATTCTCTTTACAGGTACAATTATTGGATTGTTTTTTATATTTTTACATTCATATAATTTGAAACTGATTTTGGAACACTTATTTGGCGTTTCCATATTCATAAAAAAAATAAACTGATCGAAACTAATGTGTTTCAAAAGTATTGCATACTCGTCAACTTAATTTCTGGAATCTTGATTTCGTTCCATTATAAATCATAAACCAAACACGCAGATTGCGCGCGCGAGAGAGGCTCAACGTGGTTCTGCGTATGAATGTCGATCAAAATGAGATTTAAAAAATATATATATATTCAATTGCCGAGTGTTTTTTGAGTGGGTTTAGTATTTTAGGATTCACAATGTTTACGCAGACAACAAAAACAAATATTTAAGATTCTAAAAGTAATTTTAAATAAATATAGGGATTCCAAACTTGAATGCAATGTTTACAATCAAAACTGATTATTGTTAAAAAAAATATAAATACAATTATAGATTTATAAATAATATGTGTTTTTTATTTAAATGATAAATCACTAAAATATACAATCAATAAAAATATTTAAGTATAATATATTTAGATTATGTATATTAATATTGTCATTGATTTTATTTTATTTAAAAAAAATAAAAATAATATATATATATATATATATTAAATAAACATTACTGATTGAAACCCGTTTTAAAATATATAATATTTTTTTTTTTTTGAATATTCAGTAGGAAATAATTTTATCACAATTAAAGTGATTTCTCATTAATAAAAAATCATTATTCATTAATATTAAATAAAAACTTATAACTGAGCTAACTAATATTACTTTTATTTCCGACATGAAAATATATTAAATATTAAAATATTTATGAATTCTAGATTTCCAAAAGTGAGGAATTTATTAAATATTTAATTGTATTTATTAATAAGTTTAATTATGGAATAGACTCATGAAATATCTGATATAATTTTTTGAAAATCTGAAAATTCTACTATTAAAATTCAAGATGTATACTTATTATTTATATTTACTATAAACGTAAAAGATTTTCACATTCTATTCTTATATACCTATAATATAATTTGAAAATAATTACTACTTTTCTTATAAGATTTTAAACATAATTATAATGTCCCATGTTAGTACCATATCTGTATTTGTTTTTATTATACACAAATTTCAACTGAATATTTTAAATGAAACAATTTAACATTATTTTCAAATTTGTCATAAAGTTTTAATGATCATGATAAAAAAATACTGCAATATTGACCATTTCATTATATTACAATTGTATAATATCCTATATTTTATTATACTACAATAATACTTTACAATAATTTATATTTAATTTCAAATCTAGTTCTTTCGAGAACGTAACAGAAAGATAATTTTAAATGAATAATTTAAATATGTATAACAATGTAAATCATTCATATTGTTATAGATTATATTATTTCATACTAAAAACATTTTTTTTTTTTTTTTTTAATTAGAAAAAGAACTTTAGAAATATTTTTGTGTTTGAGAAAAATAATTTAAAAGCAATTATGAACAATCCGATAAGACTTTGATCTAATTTTAAATTCTGAGCAAAGTGGAGAAACTACTCAAATACTTTTAAAATAATTTTATTTTTTTTATTACATTTTATTATTTTTCTTTTTTTTCTTACATATTTTGAGTCGATGAAATCATTAAATTGTAATACATTACATTGTACTAATAACTAGTGACGCACTTTAGAACTATGAACATTGGATTTTTTTAGAATTTTTAAAATATACAAATCGTTCAGAAAGATTTGTACTAAGTATATTTGGGATTTTAAAATGTTAAAACTTTGAAACAATTAATTACCAAAAGATTTGATCATAAATTATTTCAACCGTAAAGTTTGCTTTTCAACCACTTTTTCTTGCAATTAAAGTTTAATTTTTATTAAAATTTTCTAATTTCAATTTATTTTACAATGGTTATTACATATATCCTTTAAGTTCATTCGACACAATTTATGGTTTTTTTAATGAATACAATGCGAAAACTTTTGTAATTTTTATGTTCATGCGACTGCAATATTCAATTTATGACAATTACACTTGTAAGTACGTTCGTATTACTATTCATAGTTAATTTACAGACTATAAATTAAAATCTGTATATTTTCTTATAAAATAAAATGAAAAATATCATAGTATAAATGTGTAAATTAAGGAATTGCATACAAATACCAATTGCTGAAATAAAAACTTGATATTGTTGTCTTATGGAAAATAAGGTAGGTAGGTATGCTTTTTACAAATTCGTAAAAATTACATGGAAATAATTTTGTTCGCAGTCATATAAACTTATAAGAGGTGTTCGCAAAGATGTAAACGTGTAATAAATGACTGTACAAGTTCTTGACGTATGGGTTAGAAATTATTATTTTAGTCATATAATATCTTAAATAAAATAATTAATTGGCAGAGATTATTTTTTAATGACTTATGCAAGAGAAAAAAGAATCCGTGTTCTACGCTTTATTATTATTATACTATTAAATAAATATTTACTTTGATGACGCTCTTCCCTCGGACGACAGCTGTAATTTAATATTACGGACAGCGGTCGTGTTAGAGCTATCCGTCTTGAGTTATAATGTTAAATGTTTTGATGCGATAAATTCACGTACTTAAATTTCATTTTTTTTTCGTTTTATTATTTATTATCATAACTGTTGCGTAAGAAATTTCAATTGAATAAAATCACCAATCAAAAACGTCTCGATTTTCATAACGACAATCATCATATTTTACTTGTTGCGAAATATTTCAATCTGCGTTAATTCAGTTTCCAGCGGGGTGTATGCGTGCTTACGGTTTACCGCCCTATTTTTTTACTCTAAATGATTATTTTCCAGAATTTTTCTTTCTCTCTTTGTCTTCCCTCCCCCCTTACTCAGTTCGGTATAATTGCATACGATTACATACACACACCTCTATGCGCTTCGAACAAATGATTTACGAGCGTTTATTTTTTTGTGGGCAAATGGCATCGCGTTCGAATAAGTGAGTTCGTATGTGAACATAATAAATATCACGTGAACAAGTAAATTTGTTTGTACACAGTGCTTTCGCATTATAAATATGCACGGACATGTCCTAGCTAAAAAATAAACTCCTCATCGTCGTCGAATGAAATATATATATATATATATATATATATATATAGATACGCATTTATAATAACACATGCACGTTATAACGCAATACTAAAATGCACAAGAAAAACAGTTAATAAAATCCTAATCAGTGTTTACGTATAAAATAATAATTACACGACGGTTTTTTGCAATATTACAGAGATACTTTATAATTTTCAAAATGTTGCAATTGGATGAGATTCGTTAGCAACACGACCATACGATGTGTTCACAACGTCATTTAGATCTTCATGTTTTAATTGTTTACGTTTTTTGTGAGGTTACCGTGGTTTTCGTTTTTATAAACTTTTCATGTATTTGTCGAAACGCGTGTACGTTTTCGATTATTAATATTATTTTCATGCATCAAAAATTTTTTTATTTATTTATTTTCAAATAAAGAATATTAATTTTTAAAATTAAACTACAAAAAGATTACAATTTATGATCGGGCACGGTATCGAAAAAATCGGTTTCACAACGTGTCGTATCGTGTAAAATGATGTCTCTCCCTGATTGTCTGAACCACGGAGTTTCATTAAAGTAAAACATACATCAATATGGTTTAAATCGTACATAAAATACCGAGGTAACCATACGTTACCGTAAAGATGATTTCAAGCAACTATTGAATGTAAGAGAGTTCAATAAAATAAAAAAATAAAATAGATTATAAATAGATAAATAAATTAAATTGACTATATTGCAAAACAATATAGTAGGTCAACCTGTAATAGATGACCATCATTTGTTAGGCAATATATAAAGAACACATTCGGGGTATATATTAGTATGGAACATTTAGAGAAATTATACACCTCAGTAAGAAATCGATTAAATGGACAACGACTTCTTAAAGTGATGGTAGTAGTGCGACGGTGATGTTGGGACCGAACGGGGTCCTAGAAGGGCCGTAACATAATATTTTACATTGAACGTATAAATGCATGTTACGTGGTAAAGGGGTTGAGCGTGAGTGTTGGTAAAACGTTTTTTTTTTTCATCCACATTTTTACCGTTTTCTTTTTTTCTCATCATTTTTTCGAAACGACTTTTTCGCTTTCCGGTCCGGTCCGATCCGCTGCTGCGGTAACGGATTCGGTGCACGTTTATAGTTTTCCACGACGACCCGTCCTCGTCGCCACCACTCGTGTGTGTGCTATCTATGTTATTCTGTTAAAATCAATACGCGTGTGTACGTACACTTTATGGTGTTAGTGTATTGTTAAACATACCTGCTGAGGCTGTAGCCGGAGCCCGGAACGGTATAAATAAATAGCTTATGTTCTTTCAGTTTTGTTCTTTGCTCGTGTGGTATTATGACGTAAGTATCTACAATTTTTTTATATTTATTAATCGCCCGAGTCTGATCCATTACTTCATTCGCTGAGTTTATCAGAACGCTGTATATGAAAAAGGAAAATGAAAGAAAGACGATATTATTTACGTTTCTTGTTTATTTTTCTCCTTTTTTATTTATTTTTTTTAAATAAATATCGTATTTTCTGTATTCGATCGCGATCCCCACCACCGCCACAGCAAATTAATTAATTGAATACATTAAAAACACATGTTCCACTCGCACGCGTGTTCGGGTTCAACCTTCGTTGCCATTAATTACAAACAGTTCTCTAAATGTTCGCTAATGAAATGTTCGAGTGTAACTTGTTTAACGAGAACGATTGGAGCTTAAATACGTACGGGCGCGCTGTGAGTTCAACGATCAAAATTTACGACTTGTCAAGTCCAATAGTTATCCTAATCGAGTCACTCGTTTGTTACTAATCTTATTTCTCCCGTTATTCAATATTGACGACGGATTTAAAAGAATAAAACTTGAACAGAATACGGAAGGAGCGTGGGTTTTCCTCAATATAATTATAACATGGTTTAGTTACTTATGTACAAAATGTTTAAATCTAAAACCATAAATCTAATCAGTAAATACAAATGAATTTTATCTATTTCTACATAGTAAACCTTCATAATTTTTAAAACAAATACATATTTAACTGTAATCTATTGAAATTCTAATCGATTACAGAACGCAATTTTTTAACGCATAAACTTCGATCTTTTAATTATCACTGGGAACTATTACAATGAATTACAAAATTAAAACGATAAATGCGTATAATATACGTTAGATAAAGAGAAAACTATGCGTTTAGGTATTAAGTTTAATGTTACAAATTATAATTTAAATGATGCTGTATCTATATTGAGAATCTAACAAATACTGTAGACACTATAATAAAATATAACTGATGAACATTTGAAATGTTTTCTAAATGTAAATTTACAGTATATTTTTTGTTGTTATTTTTCAAGGCAGTAGCCGAATTCCGTCCCGGGCTACTTAAAATTTTTAAATTCCGTCTCCCGGGGTGGAGCAGCTAAGACCCAATTCCGTTCCGGCACTACAGAACAGAACCGTATGCGATAATTATTTTGGGTCCTTTCCAAGAATTTTATATTGCTTTTATATATTTTATATTGCTGTTTTTTTTTAATATATATTATACAGAATGTTTATATAAAATAATTATTAAAAAAAAATAGATCATGATATATACATTACTCGTTTCACTCATAATCTAAAGTATATTTTTAAACATACCAAAAAAACTGCCCGTCCTAGACCTGAAGAAAATGTGAAGGGAAATTTTATTGGTGCGCTATCTACATTTATCAAGTTACCTTAGTTATAATAGCTACTATTAACGTTGTTTTAGTAGAGGAAACAAGATGGAATTTAAACATAGTTACTCCACCCACAGAATGGAATTCGGACATAACTGCTCCACTCTCGATATGGAATTCGGACTCCGGTTTTCGCTCTGCAGGGGGGTTCGAGACCGAATTCGGTATCAGCCAGTTTTTAATATGATTTCACGATTATTGAATCGAATTATATAATCGAATTATTGATAATTCCAAAAACATGCTTTTACAAGATAGTTTTAAATGTTATTTCGTATTGTCCCACATGAAGAATTTACAATGTACAAGGACGGTATAGAGTTACTGCCGCTATGTATTGTACTTTTGAACGACTGTTTTTGCGATATTCCATTATCGTTCGTACGGAACAAAAATAGTACTGAAAATCAAATGTATCACCTATAAAATGCAAGTGGTTTAAAATTTTCTCGATACGTTCATTGAGTTCGAAGCATATCTTGTATTGACGAGAAACCTAAACACATTAGAAAATCAGCAACGTATTTTATACCATATTCGAGTTTGATAATAATAAGTATTATAATTTTAACATAAAAAAAAAAAAAAAAGTCATACAATATTTTGTCATTGAGGATTCGAGCATTAAAATTTATCCTATTTCAAATAATGTTTGACATTTTTTATAGTTTAATAGAATACTTAATACTAATTACCGATTGCAATTAACGTTTTGAATATATTATAGAATTATAATTTAATTTGAATGTCTGTTGAATAGCTATAAAACAATAACAGTTTTTAAATTAACAAATTCCTTTATATTTCAGGATACAAACGAAAATTTTATAAAATAGAAATAGTAACCGATAATATTTTGAATTAGACGACCAGGAGACCAGGAGACATACTATACTGCAGCTGTTATACTGTTGGTTCAATAATTATCTATGATCAAACATAATATAATTACATCGAATATATTTAAATAACAAAAATGTGAAATATGATTGAAAATAATTCTTATTCGTTTTATTAAATGTATTTCTCTTGAATTCATTTTTAAAACATTACTGGTTTTTCGATAACTGTGACAAGGACTGTTGGAGATTTGAGAAAATATATGGTAATCTCTCGCACATAAATTCAAGTTTCCATAAACGCAACCGATGCGCATGAGAATTTCTATGGTTTTGTGGCACTTATCTTCATCTTGGCTATATATATATATATATATATATATATATATATATATATATATACGACACAAGAGCTCGTACACGCAACGTTTGTAAATAATAAACTTTATTGATTTGTTCATCAGAAATTATTTATATTTCAATGAATTCGTTCAACTGCAATGGGATATTAAAGTCGATCAAATAATAGCCAACTTTGTATGCTATTATAATACGCAGCTTGACGCAACTAACAGCAAATACAATGGCAATCATATGAAAATCAATAAAACTTCTACAAGCACGCGGTCAGTCGAATCACCGTGTACACGCGCTTGGACAATTGTAAAGCAAATAGCGTAATTTTGTGAAATTCCGAAACGAACATTTACTGAACCGTCACAGTAAATCTGTGGGACATAAAAAATCTTACGTTAACTTTTCGCCGGCTTATGGCGTTTATATGCAGAGAATAGATAAAATATGTCATAAACAAATATAAACCGTAATTTGCAATTTTGAGCGGGTGCGAGGGAGAAATTGTATTTACGCTCTTTTATTCTTTCTCGAACCCTTTTCTAGGAACAACGTAAAAGGTTAAACAGTTTTAATGGAACATTCTAATACGTTTAATAAATTAATTCATTTCATAAATTATTTAATTATTAATTACTATTATCACTATTTTATTTGTATTCATATTCTATTATTATTATTATCATAATAATTGTCATTTCTTATACTTATTTTTGTCATATTAAAACTATATACTTACTGTATACACATACTGTATAAATTAAATAAAAATAACAGGCACATACTATAAATAATTACCATGGCTAATTGGATAAATCCGTACTTGCTGTTAACTAGATAGAATTAGTGTTCTCAAAATAATTCAAATTGTATGGCAACGCGATGGATGTTATCCACCACCCATATTTTAAGCAATTTCCTTTGGTTTTAAATTTATTAAATGAGTATTAAAATAATAAAAATAAATTATAGTAAACATGTTGATCAAAAAAATTATAAGAGTAACTTTTTTTTGGATATTTTTAATATTATTATAACGTGTATAATAAAATTAAGATGTTAAAGATGTTAAATTTAGTATACATTTAAAAAAATATCAAATGTTGTTAGTATAAATTATGTATCGACATGTGGTCCATATGATCCGATGAAGCTTAAGTGTCGTCACCGTCAGCTTCTAATATAAAATAATAATAATAAAAGGGGTACCTTTACGACTATGAAATATGAAATAACTGAAATCAATTTACTTATGCCTCTTATTCTCACTTTAATAACAATAATTAATAATTTGGCTGGTTGGCACAACAGTGTCTAAATGAAAATAAGAATAATTAAATAAAGTTGACCTTATAATGGCCCAACCAAATACATATATATATATAATAATTGAACTGTTTCACTGCCCAAACAATAAGATCAGAAAATTTAAGATTTTCTTTGATTTAAAAATATAGTAAAAGAGCTACAACATCTTCCCCTTGACCACAACTCGAGTCCATTATGAAAAGCAGTAAGAAAATGCGATAAAGAATGAATTCGTTCAAGATGTGAGGTATGTATATATATATAAACGGCATACGGCACACAATAAATAATAGTAATAATAACAATACTTCACCTATACAAGCTAGGCCCGTCGGCCTCCACACAAAAAATGAAACAAATATGGTCGACCAATACTCACATGTGACTGAGTTCGATGGCGAATTTCATCTCACGCGATCGAACCAGCACTGTGATTATACAATTTCCTACGACGGCACACACGCAGTGGATAAACAAAAAATAAAAATAAAAGTACGTGCGACCACCCATACACAGCTACAAACAAAAATACAGCACGACTCCACAGCCCTGGAAAATAACACAACGAATGAAGAAAATCACGTTATTCACAAAGCGCCCACTGGTAAAACTAAAAACAATAAAAATGAATACGCTGGACAATATCTGATTGCCTCGAACGATACTTTACCAAACAGTCGATTCACAAACAAAGATGACAATACTCAACAACGAGGTTTGAACAGAATAGCTGCAGACGTACGAATACTTGAAATAAAAATTGATGTACACACCGCGAAGACACAAAGAGAAGAAAAAGATGGTGTCGACGACATTCACCACGAAAGCTATGGCCGCTGGACACCACAATGAAGATAAAATGCCTCATTGCCACCAAACAAAATTGAAAAACACGCAAAACTAATGAAATTTTGTAGCACTGAGAGCATGACTTTAACTTTTACTGAAAACATAACTGATAAATATTTGAAAAACCTGGAATAATGAATACATTTACGCACCACGATAACGATGCAGATACGTATCCAGCCGGTCGCACACGGAGGCTTATCAACACCGCCGACGGTGGATGCGAATACGCAATGCACCGTTACGCATCGCAGGAAAATGATAACATTGGGAAACAAACATGATATAAAACATGGAAACCAATAATTGAACTGTTTCACTGCCCAAACAATAAGATCAGAAAATTTAAGATTTTCTTTGATTTAAAAATATAGTAAAAGAGCTACAACATCTTCCCCTTGACCACAACTCGAGTCCATTATGAAAAGCAGTAAGAAAATGCGATAAAGAATGAATTCGTTCAAGATGTGAGGTATGTATATATATATATATACAGCTTATAAAAATCAAATACATCATAACGTATGTGAACACTCGTTTCCGACCAAATCCTGATGGATTTTCACCGAGAGGTGAATCCTGTTCCCTTGTTCCAAACTATTTATGTATTGTGATTTAAAAGAATGTCACGTTTAAATCGAAAACTATAACATACCGTCGTCATCCTTACACTGGATTTGATTTGTAGATCGGGGCAGACGATCGTGCAATGATGACATTAGTTTCAACTTTTTTTATTTTATTTTTTTTTTATCACAAAACAAAAAACGTAATCTAGGCGTAGGGATGTTTTGTACAACTGCGTTATTTTTTCTAAAACACCAATTATTTTTTGGTGAAACTGCAGATGCCATGTAGAGTAGTTGAACTCGTTGGATAAATTCATTTCACGGAAGGGCAGCGCTTATATTTTAATAAAATTTATGGAACAGTATATTTTTGACGATCCAATTGAACTTGCGTACATGGGTCACGCACAACGTTGAAAACGAGAACCTAAATAAATAAAGATGGGAGAGAGGTGTGAATATTTGGATTATCAATTTTCATCAATTAAATACATGTATTTGTGAATTCATACGCGCATAGAACAATGTGTAATAATAATTTATGCGATAACACACATTCAATTGTTCAAATAATAATCTCATCTGTTTTCTAAAAATACTTTTTTTGACAGTCAAAGCGCGTCGTCCAACAAGTCATAGCGAACGTTTTAAAATTCACTTCAGCCGCAACAACTCACGAAAAATGATGCTCTGTTCTTATTATTATTACAATCATTATTTATGACACATCGCTAACACTCCAAAATAATTGATACCGGACGAGTAGATTAGGAGAATTAAAAATCTGAACTTCATTTAATATAAAATTATGTATAAACGTGTTATTGTGAATATTATAGACACCATAAGAAGTCAGAAAGTGAACAAATCGCTAATTTAAATAATTTAGTGGGTGTATAACAATACAAATTCGATCAAGATATTTGTAAAAAAGGAAAAAAAAAGAATGAATAAATTTGCGAAGAACGAATTTACGCGGGTATTAGAAAAGCGATTTAGTTAAATAAATACGCGTCTACACTTTCATAATAATTTTCGTTGTAGCCATTCAATGAATGCAAAAATAGAAACGCAGCGTTTATACGATAATAATTGTACGAACAAATTTATATTGTATTTTTAATTTGCAATTTCATATGCAGTGAAATAACTATAATATTGATCTGTTAAACATTATACCTGATTACATTTTAATTTTTTTTCTCATCTCACAGAAAACTTAAGATCAGTCTTATATATTTAATATTCGGCTACGTTAAACAATGGAAATTTGTATGCGTACAACGTATACAACAGCGAAACAAAATTTACCGCCATAAACGTGTGACAAAAACATTGTTAATCCCGTCCACATATGAAATAAAATATATTGTTTATGTTATTTGTATATTTTTGAATGTTTTAGTGTTTTATAGTATACTATAGTATATCGAAGATCTCTTAACGACTGTAAAATATTATAATAAATATGATATTTTTAAAATTGCATCGTTAAAAAAATTATTAGATATTTTCTGTTTTTTAATGAACAACTTATAATATAAGAATGCAAAGTGGTCATATTTACAATACAAGTTAAGAATATTATTTTAATATAATTTTAATTGATAATCAAGTGTTTTATACTGTAATAACCATATTGGTGTATGGAATTTTTATTATATTTTTAAATTTCAATCGAATTTCACAAGTTTTCTAGCTATCTTCGAGCTATTTTTAAAAACGTTTTATTAACGTGTAAAGATATAATAAAATATACGGAAATACGATGAACATGGGACGAACAACTCAATAACAGTTACAGAACATTATTTCTTTGGGTATCGGGGAATAGGCAGTTAAAATCGCGAAAAAGCAAACGGGTAGAAATAAAATATATATAATACACATCGAAATCGTCAAGGCGCGATTGAACTAAGGCACGGTTATAGGTTACTCAAAGTCTAAAATTTACAATAAATCACAAGTGGGAGATTCTTATAACACTTCGAGCGCTCCTTGTTCACATCCTTACAATTATTAATTAGCTATATATTCACACCCATACTATGTACAACTGGTATTTAATATAATTTAGTTATTGTATATAAGGATCACTTTTTCTAAAAAATATTAAATATCCACGGTCCACTGCCGACGATATATAACAATTGTGATGATAATGAAATAATTTTTTTTTTAATTGTATAAAAAAAATTGTAACTATTATTAATAATTTTTTGTGTGCGCGATTATTTTGTTGAACGTTTCAATGAAATTCTTGAAGAAACAATGTTAAAGAGAACACTTTTTATGTGCTGAAAAAAGTCAGGATACCGAAATCCCTTGTACCTTCTCCCTGGTTGTACTCGATCGTTTGTCGTGGACTAGTATTTTATTTCCATGCATGTACAGTATTTCAATATTGTAATAATTACATAATTAAACGGCTCGGATAAACGACATAATTATTATGTCGTTTATCCGAGCCGTTTAATTTATCGTACGAAATTCGAACGTTCAAACGGCCGCGTTTACAAAAACCGTGGAAAGACGGGTCGGCCGTAAATAGAATTATCTTGTACAAAATCTATTTTTAGTCGTGTGCACGCGCGTCAACGACGACATTATAATATTTTTTCGAGGCCTTTGAACATCACGTGTTTAAATACTTACATAAATATAAGCCGTTGACATTAATTTGATTCCGACGATGATACGCTCCGTCGCGAGTAATTATACCGTCGTGTGTTGTATATTCTGCGGTGTGGGGGATTTGAAAAAAAAAAACTCATCAACGTCACTTCCGTAGTAATAACAAAAATATTCAATCAGTTCAAATCATAGTGACGTCGGTGGTATTTGCATTTTCGGTTTAGTATATACAATTAATTTTGTTTTTCTGAAACTGATTACACACTACGCGTTTAAACGCTGAAAAATAAAGCTATATGGTTTGTACACGAACGTACACATTGACGCGGAACTGTACAGCATTCAGCAGCGAACAACGCTTCTAGACGTGCATATTTATTTTTGGGCTTTTAAGCATTGCACTTTTTTAAAACAAGTAGATTTAACCAGATTAACACTATCGGTTTACATAGTTTAAATATATCAATGAATAATGAAATCTAATTATGGATATCAGAAAAAATTACTGTCCTCGGAAAAACATCGAAATCGGAATATTATTTCGAAATATAATTGTATATATTAAGGAATTTACCTAAAAAAATAAAAAGTATCTGCAGATAATCTAATCTATCCAGAGAAATGCTGTGCCCAAGATACGCGTGATTCCCAAATCTATAAATTAACCAGTCTTAGGAATTCGTGAGACTGTTTTCGGTTACTTATCACGCCCTGGTACCAGTCTTCGCTGCGCAACGGGTCGTTTTACGTTGGTTTATGCATTATATTCATATATGTATACTTACAAGTGCGGAAGTTGGAGAGAGAAAGAGATAGAGAGAGAGAGAGAGAAAGAGAAGAAACTTTCACGTACATAAATTTGGATTTTCTCTTTGAAGAATTTTATATTATTTATTAATGTTTATTCGTACTCCGTATATATACGGACGTAAAGAACCTCTGCATAACTGCATACTTATATGTACTTCTCATAGATTGGCCTCACAGGGAGGACGACATATAAAGTCTATACTAATGCATACGAAACATAACATCCGACACCGCTTCTATTGCGTATATATGTACTATGTATATGTGCAGAAAAAATAGGGTCTCATTGGAATAAAATCGAGTAAAATTAAATTAAAATAAAATTTAATATACGGCATTCGCTTATTGTTCTGTATGTAATTGAAAATGAAACAAGAACAACAATAGTTATAGTTTTAATAATAATAATAATAACAATAATAATAATAATAATAATAATAATAATAATAATAATAATAATAATACTAGTAATTTCGAGATGACAGGAGGAACCGAATAAAACGGGGGGGAAAAAATCATCAAGGAAAATTACTGGTTGCTATGTATACATGTACTATATATATAGGTACTGTGTAGAAGGGAAATTAATTATTAAACTAAAAACTCACACTTGCACAACAAAGTTATTTCATTTCACAACAGAGACTTAAACATTTTAATTACAAAAAGTTTATTTTATTTCGCAGAATACCTGTGCAGTCGGTGGTAAACAAGAGCGAAAAGTCAGTCGTTCGATCGCGTTTTCATGCCGACAACCCCCCATGAGTATGTGTGGATATGTTTTTATTGGTAATCAAAATATAAAAAAAAAAAAAACTACATAAATAATTAAGTATTATTAAACCTATAAATAATTTATAGAAAATATTTCTATTAAATAATAATACCAATATAAAGTATGCAAAACTAGATGTATTGTCTGGTGTATTAAATGTATGGTAATAATAATATGTGCTAATAAAAACTATTGGTTTCAATTTATAGTATAATTTATTCAGGTAAAAAATAGTAACCTTGATACAATTTTATTTTTTGTTTTTATGAATTTATGAATAACTTGCTATATAAACCATGTCAGGGGGATATTTTACCGTTTTAAATCAAAGCAAATAATTACTATTTCGAAGTGAAAAAACAATGAAGTTGAAAAAAGCATACATTCATCATACATTTTAATATTTATTTAAATTTATATATACCTTTTTCGGTAATCTTAAGAAAATATATTTCTTAGTTAACCAAATAGTGAACAATACTTTATACATCAAACCAAGAATTCAAAATTGTTTCAACCCTTTAAAATGCGAACTTCGAATAATCCTCTCTTAGTGCGTCTATATAAAGAAAATTACCTCAACATTTCAAATGAATCGATATTGAAATTTTTGCTGTACGATGATAAGACAGTGAATGAGTTGTGTTATAATTGTATGTATACGTATATATATATATATATATAGTATACCATAGTGATGCTTATTATTCAATAATATTGCTTGAATAATTTCTCCGGTTTAAATATATATACACTATTAGTACAGGTATTATAGTGGGGGTCGCGTCCGACACTTGAGAAATTTAGACTACGCTTTTGTACCAATATTCAATTACCATTTTTTGTCTTTTTTTATTCCCCCGTCCAACAGTAATGCAAATATAACATCGTTTTGCGCCAAAAAACATTGGTGTATACGTGCAGTGGCGGATCTAGGATTTTTTTATTATATATTTATAATATACAAAAAGTAATGTTTTGACAACCGAGCAGCTGACTTATCAGTTAACCTGTTCTAACTTATAGAAAACCAGTGTACCTCAAAATCGTGCGTGGTCGTCGACCGATTTATGCTACGCCATTGCGTGCATTCTGGTAGAGGCACATTTCCCCAGCCCCCCCACTTAAACATTTTTGCAATTAAACAAGACATTACGTTTGTAAGCCGTTTGTAAAGGTTTGTAAAAACAAAATTTTCGTGTGTAAAAATAAACATAAAAAGTTATTAAAAAATCAAAGTGGAGGGGCTAGAGAAATGGGGCATTTTCGAAAAACCCAACTTTTTATAGCTCAATCGTTTGTAAGTCGTTTGTAAAGGTACACTAATCTTTATAATATATTATTAAATATAATATAATAACTATACTATACCTACAGTATTTATCATTATTATCTGATTTGTCTTAAACAATCTTAAACGATAAGTGACGGCAACATTGCATGCAAATTGGGCGCATTTGGGCTATAAATCAATGTAATAAGTTTTTATTTTGAAAAAAATGCATGTATTCCTCGGGGCACAAATGGGTTACTGCTATCGACATATGTCTATAAATTTCAATTTTTTACAGTAAGTACAAATGTACAATAGGTACTAGTATTTATAATGAATGATAACATGTTTTTTATGTTCTGAGTAGAAAGATGAATTTATTGATTTTACAATGATATTGTGTGTTTTAAACATTTATTAACATTTATTCTAGTAGAAATAAATATTTTCAACATCAACATTTTTTCTGAGTAGAAAGTGAACCTAATAGGTACTTTTGAGGTCAAATTGTAAAATTCACTGTAGCTTTCAAAAGCACCAGGGAAAAAAAAACAATACATTTAGAAAAATGGTGATTTTTATGCAAAACCAGTTTTGAACAAATTTTTTTTTTTATCTTCAGTATCTAAAGTTGTAGATTATCTTAAGAACAGCTCAAGTTTAATGTATAAAATGTTATGTTAAACTGATATTATAATATTATATTACGTTGTTAAGTTTTATCAAATTGATAGTTAATCATTATTCATTAATAATAAACTGTTAACTTTTTTTTCACCAACCAACATTGATTTATCTTCCTCATATTAAAGTAATAAAATAATTAAATTATTTTACTATTTTCCCATATAAGGAATTATAATTTATTTTATATTACTAACATTAGCATACGGATGAACATGGTTAATAGTCAAGAAAGCTAAAAAATATTAGGTACTAATACTACAATTTAGATGGGACTACAATATTCAAGTAAGAAAAAATTGGGAAACTAATATGGTTTTTGGTGGAGGGAAGTGAGACAGCTTCACCATATTTACGCCTATGAGAACTAAGATATTATTATTATGCTTTTGGGCCAGTACATCTCGACCTGGGCTGATATACTCCCAGTCCGCCCCTGACTATAAGGTCTCATATGGAAATAACGATGGATCTGTAAAACTGTAAATAAAAAAAAAATTGTTTTTACAAAAAAAGATCGGTTTTTCGAAAATGCCCCCATTTCTCCAGCCCCCCCCCACTTTGATTTTTTAATAACTTTTTATGTTTATTTTAACAAACGAAAATTTTGTTTTTACAAACCTTTACAAACGACTTACAAACGTAATGTCTTATTTAATTGCAAACATTTTTAAGTGGGGGCTGGGAAAATGTGCCTTTCTGGTATCCCGTACTAAAAATTTGACACTCGGAGAGTTATTAATAATATAATATAAAAATTAATCGCAAAATGTGTTGGTTATCGAACTCCTCCGAAACAATTTGACCGATTTTCATGACATTTTCTGTGTATATTTGGTAGGTCTGAGAGTAGGTTTAAGGCTAATTTAAAAAGGGGATTGATCACCCCGGGAGGTGCTCAAACAGGAATTTTGAGATTTACGATAGAAATTTTTATTTATGAATGGTTGCTATGGGTGTTATAAGATTTGAGAATAATATTTATTTATTAGTGGTTGCCATTGGTAATATATAAAATTAATATAATAATTATTTGGTGTTTTGTTATTTGTTAATTGGCTCCCATGATCTTGGCTCCCATGATCTTGGCTCCCATGGCTGAGTTGCACATACTGCAGTGAGTTATACCAAAAAGGAGTTGAACAATCATAATTTTTTTGTGAATTTTTCAGGCCACGAAGTGCATAGGATTAGCTATATTATATATAAATGAATGTTTGTGCGCACATCTGTGGGAAGAAAATAGGCTAATTTAAAAAAGGTTAAATTTGGTTTTTTTATTCATCGGATTTTAGTACGTTAAGGTTAGGTTAGGATTATGTATTAATTGATTATATTAATCCACCGTATTATGTCAAACTTGGTATAACTTTGATACTTTATTAGAGTTAAATCATACACTTACGTACAAACAGCACTAGGTCCGCGATCTACCGCAGGTAAATTACACCTGTATAACGTTACAACTGTCTTACAGTTTGAAATCTACACGTGATTGTCACTGGTACGCGTTGGAACGAAATTTTATTCTGCTGAATAGTAACCGCCAAGTCATGCATCGTGTCATACATTTTATGATATAATGTTTACATAGTACAGTAAAACCTCTGGATAACGGACACTCACGGGACCGACAAAATTGTCCGCAATTGAAAGATGTCCTCTATTGGAAAAAAATGAATAAAATAAAATGTATATAGGTATTTATGTCTGAAAATTTAAATTTTATTGACTTTTTAAAAATATCATACTAACGGTTTATCATTACATAATTTATTACAATTATTTAAACGTAACAAAATATATAGTACAAAATTACTTATTGAAAAAAAAATCTGAAATTTTAGTTTGTTTTTTTTCTTGTATTGCAATTTCCTCAAAATTAGACTGGAGTTGATTAACTAATGACAATGCAACTGCATCACTTTTACTGAGACAAAATGTATTCAGCCTATTCGCTAATAGCAATGCGTCTTTATCGGTAAGTAATATAATAATATTGTCATAGTACATATTGTATTGTATACACAATAAGTTCGTATTTCTTGGATAGATATCCGTTATTTAGATATATTTAAATACTTCGGACTACCTTAAGCTATCCGCATCCGTTATTCAGAGGTGTCCGCTTTTTAAAGGAGCATTATCCATTATTTTCAACAGGACAATGCCGGGACCGGAAATGTTGTTCGTTATTGAGAAGCGTCTGCTAATTATAGTTGTCCGTTAAGTGAGGTTTCACTGTATAATAATGTAACGCACCAAGTGTTCTCATCGCGACGAGAGCCAACCATCCCTTTATTTTATTTTGTGCAAATTCTTTCATCCAGTGATGTGTGCGAAAAACGTCCTGCGGCGAAATAGACGACTTTTTGCGTTCAATTAATTAAGACGATTTACGTACGTCGTCGTTTCATGGTAGTTTCGTTTGGCATTTTTTATCTTTTAATGTAATTTACAAACATTTACTGCAAAATGTATACGTTTTTCCATACAAACCTTGTATATATTCGTATAAATGACCACTATACACGTTTAAGCGATGCAGCGTGCGTCCTAATCCAATCTCTTATGTCATTTCGTTTTCAACGTAATGACCATCGGAATACTTGCGCGGCCCACGCATCCGCATGCACACGCTCACAATAATGTCTATAATCCCTCCTCTTCTCCTTAATTCACTGCCCGTGATCATGTACAATGCATACATATTTATACGTACTTATTATGTAAATAAATATACCATTTATATAACGTAATGCTCTCAATTGTGAACAATGCGTCGCACATAATTAGATCGGACGTCGTTACCGGTTAAATTTGACCGGAAGGCGAATTTTTTACAATGTTATAAGCTGATGATCGATTTCAGGGATATTATACGTTCCGCAATGACGCTTGGTTTTTTCATCCACAACCGCGGTACCCCCGGTAACGCTGTGCCGCGTGGGTGAAACCATATACCTTATACCTTATAAGGTCTATGGGTGAAACGTACGGTGACGACGCGATGCGTTTAATTTTTATACCGCTGTGTTATTGTCGAAGTTGACCGTGAGATACAAACTCGTGGAGATAACTGAAGATCGCCAATTTTTCAGTACTAACGGATATGGTCATTGACACAACAATTGGGGTATGGTTGGCGATATCCAACATCGAGGCCCCAAGACTTAAAATGCTTAGCTCTATCATATATGTAAACTTGGAAGATATTTTTAACTCGTAAGAATTTAGTACCGCGTTTAACGATAGGTAAGTAGTAAGTAGTTAGCATAGGAAAAAAACCTATGAATACTTAAAATATTATTTAGTTATAGAGCCCCAGACTTACCTTATTATTAGAGCCTCTAGATCCTTACGCCATCGAATAAAACACATCGTGGTTCGTGCTTTCAATCAAAGAAAGCACTTAGAACTAATGTGCTTGGAATTATTTTTCAATAGAATCTGCCAAACCAATAATACATTGCAGACAATAACTTTACGGGTTTATATTTTTTTAGCACGGATTTGTGTTAAACTCGTGACGTCTTCAGGATGCAATTTAGTTCACGTGGATTTTAAAATTATCCCGAATGTAAATAACACAAATTATTTCAATCATATGGTCCCTGCAGTTCGTATACTTATAATAAGGGGAGGAATACGATACGATTCCGCACGTTTTTTTTTTTTTTAACTCGATTCCGCACACTTTATTGTTCATAGAAATACAATAGAAATTGGGTGCAACGTTGTCAAAAGCTTTTCTTTTGCAATTTTCTCTCAAAATTTGACGTTGGATTTTTTCTACAGTATATAATGTATGCTTGTATAATGTATGCTAAATCGTTACCCTTTTCAGATTTTATTATCTCCAATTTATTCTCCATGCCTATCTATTTAACTTATAAAATTTAACACGGTAAAAATATAAATTACAGAAAAATACTCGAAATGAATACAACTTATTATTAATAGTTCTGACTAGACTGATGATACTGGTATATTTAACCATCGCCATACTGACATAGACTCGGATGCTCGGTAAATTATGGTATACCTGAACTATTACAGTTTCGCCTTCCCACCATACGATGTCCATTTGCCGCCGAGATAACTTAGATAGTTAAAAGTAATAAATTAAATAATAAATTTAGATAAATAAGCTGGTTGACATAAAGAATATATGTAATTTAATGTATATTGTTGTCTTTATCAACTTTATTAAAAGACCCAAATTATTTAATTTTTAATTAGTTTGAACTTGAAATGTCGTGGTAAAGAGGTGGAAAAGTACAGATACGTAAATAACGTGCGGAATCGTGTTCCTTAAATCAGTGCTTCTCAACCTGGGGGCCGCGGCCCCCTAGGGGGCCGTGGCTATATGATCGGGGGGCCTTGAAATATTTTTTTTATTATTTTTTTATTTAAAATATTTTTGGTTTTTCAGTTATTATATAACCATTATAACCGACCATATGATTAATCATTGTCGATAAAGTCTAATGTTAGATTACTGTTATTAAATAATAATAAAATTGTTATTACATCGGGAAAGTTTCGAATATCACACCTGACATAAATATGTTATGCGAAAATATGCAAGCCCAACCGTCATATTAATAAAATTAATTCACATTTTTTATTTTTATTATTTATTATTATTATTAACCTAGCCTTTTTTACCAATTCTTTTTTTGTTTATAATATATGTTTTTAAGTCTTATACATCTATACATTTTAATAATTTATTTGTGTGAAATTGTGAAATTAGTGCATGTAAGTATAGTATATTAGTATATCATTGAAAAAAATAATACTGATGACCTTTTTTTATTTATTTTTTGCTTTTACATCCATGGAAGGGAGCCTTGACAGTTTTACATTACATTTAGGGGGCCCTATAACAAAAAAGGTTGAGAAGCACTGCCTTACATGGCAACGTCGCATTCGAATACATTGGGTAGAAAAATAAGGTAATATCGAACAATGAACGTGCGGAATCGTGTTCTACCCATAATAAGATGCCTTCCTCAAACGTGCCTATAAATATATCTTTGTCGTTGTTGAGATTTTGCTGCGAAATATATCTGTAGCCGTTAAATATTACAAACATAACAGTACAATACATCGCATAATAATACTAAAATATTAGACTCTCATTATGTCGAATTTCATGGGGAACAGGAAAATGTTTTCGAAAAATTTGAGATGTTGGGTTTTATTAACATTTTTATAAGAATCGAAAAAATTATGAAAATAATTTAAAAGTATAAAATACATGAAAAATAATAGAATAAATTATTCTAAATAGCTACATATCAATGTATTACAATAAATTAATATTTTTTAAAAAAATCAATCATTAAAGTTTTGTATTACTTCTGTATTTTACGATGTATTCCGATTTAGATAATGCAGTAAAAGCGCCAACCTGTAAAAGTTTCAACAAAATATCTTAATACTTTTAAAGCATGATTGGTGGTAAGCATAGTAACTGAAGTCGCAATCCCCTCATTTTGTAGTTTGTCTTCGCTCTAGTTGAAATTGTCTAAGGTTTCTGATAAAATGTCGTTATCTATCCATGTTCAACATACGAGTACATGTACATGGCGTTCGATTCTGGAAATTGAATGTTGTGGAATAATATAATTACATTCGCATTATAAAATATATTCACACAATCACAATCAGTTTACTGAGAGTACAGCAACATTTTCTGTTCTTACTAAAATATACATTTTATTTTATATTAATGAAAAACGGATTAATTTTATTTCAAGTTATTGAGAATAAACGCTATTGAATGTAATGGTAGTTTCAATGGGATTGCATTGTTACTAAAAATAACGAAAAATTCGACTTAAAAAATATGATATACGCTCATGAAGAAACCCGCTCATGTAATATTTAATTCATTATTTTTCATTTTTATTTTTTATAATTATCATTTTTAGCCCAAATTTTTGTGTTGAGAACGTTTCTTGCGTATATGTATATTTCCTTTTTATTTCCACGCACAATACGAATATCCTCAGGCACATACAATATATCTACATGAGATCGCATACACATTAGATCGCGCGATACAACACACTGCCGCCGTGCGCATAAGCGTGTGCAGCTGAGAAACAATTGGTGTTTTCGCACGGAAAGCTTTGCTCCAAAGCTTATTATTGTACACCCGTATCACGTGCGGCCTATACAAATACGATGTAACATGATTATTATGCAATGTTTCACGGCGCGCGCGTCTCGTCAATATTGTTTGAACAAAGCTTTATAAGCTTTTTGATTGACGTATTTTATACTTTTTATTATTATTATTATTATTATTTATTTTGTTTAGCATTTTTTTTATTTTTTTTGTTTTTTTACTTCGCGTCACGCCGATTACCGTAAACTGTTATGTGTTACATGTTCCGTTTTCAAAAACAATAATTGATTCGTGAAACGTTCACGCGCCCAGGTCTGAAATCGTGTTTTCATTCCTCCAGTACGTGAGGTAGCTCACACAAAAATATTACCTCACATAAATCAATTTTTAATCAATATTTGTCTGAATGACTATAGGTTTTATTTAAATTATAAGTGTCTTTACTGACGTAAACGAAACAAGTATTGATTCAAGTTTTTTGAAATGTTTGCATTAACGTTTGTGTTTCGGCAATGATTTAAAAGAAACTTAAAATCAACAAAACGAACTTGGCAAAATATGTTCGTCATACAGTCCAGCATACACACTGTTTCTAGCTAAATATTTTAAATACAAGTAAATTAAGATAACTAGAAATGCGTCTATAGACAATAAGACAAAGTATGTACAAACTTCGTACAGAAATGTCCCAACGGTGAACTAATAATTTAAGCGTGGTTCGGTGACGAAATAGTCGGTAACGATTCTCAGGAGACCGGCATAAACTATATAAATATAATATTGGTGTGTGCACAGCAAATAATAGTACTGCACCACACGAGAGTCCTTAAAGGACACCGCGTTTTGTCCTTCTTTGGAAAAACACACAAACACGTATATATATATATATATATATATATATATATATATATAGGCCCAGCATGTCGTCACAATTTGCACCCTTACAGACGGTTTATGTATTGCACTTATCGTAACCGTTCTTTTTTCTACCCCACGTTGTCCGTCCGTGAAATGACTGCAATTCAAGACGAAACAACACAGTAATTTACATATTAGAACACTGTTATGATCGTCCGTCGTAGTTAAAAAATGGTTGTGACTATAGCGGAATATGGGTCTAACCTGCAAGCGTTTATTAGCCAATTGGTATTGATGTTTAAATCATGGTGTGCATCATGAATTATAAGATGAATGCGTTTTAAAATCGCTTAAGAAAATTTCAAATTTTTATTTTTTGAGTACACGTATTGCCATAATTATGAGGGTTGGGAATTTAAAATGTACTTAAAAACTCTCTAAAATGTTTTTTTTTTTTAAATTTTTTTAGTTTCTTCAAAATTTAAAATAACACGATTAATATATTTTTTTAAAAAATTAATTAAATTAATTAAAAATAAATATAAATGTATTACAGTTTTTAATAATTTTGGCATAATTTGTGTTTATAAATTAATGTTTTCAACTCGTTTAAAAGAAAATTTAAAAAAATATATCTAGTTTCAGATTCAGATAAACTTTTTAAGTTTTACTTAGATAAAGATGACAATAAAATAATTTTTATCTAAATAATATAACATATATTTAACAGATTTTTGTTTAAAATGTAAAGAAAACAATTTTTTCTTAGTTTTTACTATATATTGTAGATGGATGTTTTCATTATTTATTTATTTGGTTACCACTATGCTTTGATAATCTATTTTGGTATGTATTCCTTAATTTTATTGCTAAAAAAGACAATTATTTTAAGTTTTCTAACATGAACGTTTATCTCAACACATACATTAATTTAAAATATTTCTTTTAAATTTGTCAAATAATTATAGAAATTTTGTTTTACAAGCGTTTGCCAAAACATAATTTTTAATTTGCTTTTTTTTTTCTGGAGATGGAACTCAGGTTTAGATAACTTGGTTATATTATTAAAACGATCCATTATTACGAATATGTTTTCAGTAAAAACGGTAGTCCGTTAAATAATCTAAATTTTATTAATATTTTTTTACATACTAGTATGAGCATGTGCCGTACAAGAGCAGTGTGTGGTGTTTTTGGTGTATTTCATATAAATTATAAATAGAAGTAAAAATAATCGTAGAGTATCCTTAATAATACACTAATACAAATAAATGTTACCCAAAAATGGCAATAATAAATACTGTACATGAGTAATAATATGGGTAATTCCTAATAAAATCGATATTCGGCTTACCTTATTCCATGTTGTCAAAAATATCAAAAGATTGTTTGTATACTTATATTACCGCAGTATCGAGAGCAACTAGCGGTGTTGATCACCCGAAAGACACCGAGTGAACAAGTTTAATTACCTGTTTTCTACCTAGCGTTTGAGCGTTCGTTGTAACGGCCTATTATAGACAGAAAATCTTCCTTTCCAAACCATTATAAATTATAATTTTATATACTATTTATAACGAAAGAGAAAATGTATCTTTTATCTTCAAAAATAGCATAGTAATATTATTATGTTTGTATACAACAAAATTCTTCCAATAAAATTATAAACGTGTATAAAAATACGATATAAATTACAATGAGAACTACTTTTTTTTTTCATCTAGATTTATTTATCTTGATTAGTATATATTTCATGTAGATGATAATCAGATACCCATTTCCTTATTTACCTAGATGAGATACAGATACAGTAGGTTTTATCTAATTAACTTATCTAGATATTGCCTCAACACTGGATATATATTATATATCATATCTCTTCTCCAAGGACGTCATTAATCGTCAGTTTCTAATCCTGTCATTTGATGATTTACGGAACACCTCTTGATGTTAATAAATTAAAGATAAGCCTATGTTTTACTAAAATTCAACGATTACAATTTAATAACATTTATTTCGTCAACTATTATTAATATAAGTTTTTGTTCATTAGTTAAATCAATATATTGACATAAATTTATTATGCGTGGAAAATTGTTCTTTTTCTGACACAAAACTATAATTAAAATACACATAATGAAACTATACAATTCATTGTAAAGTTACGTATTGACTTATTATAATCGTGGTTAATTTTTTCGATTTTCTGTCGACTGTTTATAAAGATACAAATAAAAAAATATACACTTTAAATCAAAATTCGCAGCTATTTTACGGCTTAAAGAAGTGTAAGCAAAACTTCAGGATTATCTTGTGTATTTTTATCGATGTATTTTACTACCCAGAGTTGGATTTTCTTAATAAGTAGAATAGGCAGCTGCCTAGGGTGGCAAAATTTAAGGGCTACTAAATTGTATAGTTTTTTTTTTCATTTAATTTGCTTTTGTTTATATTGTATAGTTCTTAATCAAAATACATAATTAATATAAAAAAAAAAAATATAAAATAATATATAACAAATTCCTTATTTTACATTTATAATGGTAGTTCATAAAAAATTATCATATAAGTTTTTAATACAATTTGGTCAACATAAATTGAAATATTAAAGTGGGCTATATAATTAAAATCGAGAATAAATTGTCTCAAATTCCACATGCATTAAGGTAGTAATATATTATATAGTAAGGATATCAAATATTTAGCCCCTATAGCCGTGAGGGCGGATATAAGGGGGGCGATAGGGGCAATTGCCCCCCCTTCCCGATCACAAAAAAAGGTATAAAATATTCCATTTGTAATTATAGTTGTGACTACAATTTGGTTCATGAAAGTAACTTTCAATAACTGTTATTGAGAGAGGGTAGTTATTATATTTACCATGGACTTAATTATTTTTCCATTGAAAATTGTTCATTTTTATCTTATTGAGATAGTAATCATGGCATTCACTGCACAATATTTTATCTACATTCGGATATTTAAGGTATAACTTGTACATTTTACCGTATAAAAAGCATACTACTATTGCGGATAAATATTATAATAATTTTAACAATCGGAGATTTTACATTACAATAATTAAATATTTTAGAATTGTAACTAATAATAAGACAATTTCTATGCTTAGCTATTCCTATTAATTTACTTAATTAATTTATATATATATATTGCCTCCCCCCGTTCATGACTTCTGTATTCGCCCTAGTATTGCCGTAAAAAAAATGAAATCTGCCTCTAACTACAGCCTATTCCTTAGATGCGGCGCTGTTCTATAGAATCGACAAATCATAATTGTCGTAGTAATATTATCTACAATATCGTTACAGTAAAAAATAAACATTCGACGGAGATGTAATATGCATAGATCTTATAAGGTCTATGGTAATATGTGATCGTACATAGTTTTAACGATTTCATACTGGTTCCAAGTAATTTGCAAACCATTGTGAGTGAAAAAAGGCATTTGAAACTAAACAAATTTTTAGCTGTTAAATGATTGGCTGGAACCCGACTGAGCACGAATGACCTTTTTCACAACCCGATTCAGTGTTGCCAGTATCTAAAACTCTAAAGTCGGGGAAAGTAAAAGTACCGTAAAAAACCGTATTTTATTAATTTTTAGTGAAACGACTAAAAAAAAAAAACTAATTGCAATCTATTCTTCGATATATCCACGAAGGTTAGAGATATCTCTAATGTTCATAGATACACTAATTACATTGGATAATAATTTGCCTTATTCTGGTAAAAATGATTAGTGTTAAACTACAGGTATTTTTTATAATTACAATTGGATTTCAAGCCCTATTACATTTTAAATGTAATTTCTAAAGGAAAAAATGCAACCATACTTACACGATTAATGAGAACTTTTCATTATAATAAAATAACATATAAAATAAATACAAATGTTAAACAAAATATAAAATAACTATAAATTTTTCAAATTATAGGGATTCTATCTCCATCACTATCACAGTCACTCATTTTAAATAAAATTTATAAAATAACTGCCCAACAATTTATTATAATTTATAAATTAATAATTATAATATAATGTATATTTACTATATTTTAAAAATATTTATATTCATATCACTGTGCTTAAAACAGACAAGAATATATATCATATACTTTCTTCTTCTTCTCTGGCTTTTTACAGGCCTTTTAGGCCCATTGCCGCAACAACATATTGTCTCCATTCTTCTCTATTTTGTGCCGTTTCTTCAGCATTCCTTACTCCCAGCATCTTTAGGTCTTCTTTTATTCTATCTGCCCATCTCTGTCTAGGACGTCCTCTGGGCCTCTTTGCGTTTGGTTTCCATGTAGTTATTTGTCCGATTAGTCCTTTTGATCTCCATACATGTCCAGCCCAGCCTATTCGTGCGCTTTTCAAGATCCCAGTAATATTGGGTTCGTTATATAATTCCTCTAAATTTTTATTGCTACGTATTTCATATTCTCCTTCATTGTTTTTCTTTGGGCCAAATATCTTTCTCAATATCTTTCTCTCAAATACTTCTAGCTTTTTTTCATCTGCCTTTGTCGTCGCCCAAGTACTACTTGCATACAGAGCTATTGGTCTGACTAGAACTTTATATAATGTTACTTTGGATTTCCTTGATAGTAGTTTTGATTTGAACAATGGTAATAGTCCATAGTAGCACCTGTTTGCTGCGATGAGTCGTCTTTTCACTTCTTCGTGGCTATTAGCATCTTCATTAATATCTGCACCTAAGTATTTAAAATGTCCTACCCTTTCAAATGTGTACTCATTTATTTTCAAGGAATCCGATCTGTGGTTTTGTCTAGATATAATCATGTACTTTGTCTTTGTCTCATTAACTTTTAGGCCAATTTTATTCCCCTCCTTCAGCAATATATCTGTTGTGTTTTTTAGGTCGTCAATTGTTCGGCTAATAGTACTATATCATCCGCGTAAGCGACTGCTGTTAGATGTTGATTGTCTTTTATTTCTATGCCCTTAGCTTGAGATATAACTGTCCTCATGACTGATTCTAATGCGATGTTGAACAGTGCAGGTGATAAAGCGTCACCTTGTCTAAGGCCAGTTGTTACCTGAAACTCCTCTGATAGTTCTCCTCCAAAACTAATTTTACTTTTTGAATTAAATGTACACGATTTTATTAATCTGGTTAACTTGGCTGGTATTCCTAACGATTCCATGACTTCCCATAGTTGGTCTCTGTTGATTGAGTCATACGCTGCTTTGAAGTCTACAAATAGTAAATATGTGTCTTTATTGTATTCGTGACTCTTTTCAACAACTTGTTTTACGATGTGTATTTGATCTGTTGTTGATTTTCCTAGCGTAAAACCAGCTTGGTATTCTCCAACTATTTCCTTGATATATGGGTTAATTCTATTCAGTAGTATGTTGGACAATAGTTTATACGAAGTATTGAGTAGTGAGATTCCTCTATAGTTATCACACTCCATGATGTCTCCTTTTTTGTGTACGGGGCATATGATGGATATACGCCATGCTTCGGGTATCTCCTCTTGTTCCCAGATTGTGTTCATGAGTTTGTGTAGCTGGTTCAGTAAACCTGGGCCTCCTTTTTTTAGGCATTCAGATACTATTTCATCATCTCCCGGTGCTTTACCGTTTTTTAGCATTTCTAGTCCCATCTTCACTTCGTCTTCTGATGGTTTTTCAAGCATCTGTTCTACCGTAGAGTATTGAAGTATGGTGTTATTTTCATTTGGTTGGTTTAACAATTTTTCGAACATATCTTTAAATTCACACGCAATTTCTTTACTCTCTGTTAGCAAGGATCCATCATGCTTCTTCATAGTTGTTGGCCAAGTTTTATATCCACGTTTAACTTCATTTGCTTTTTCGAAAAATATTCTGGAGTTGTTATTCCTGTTGTTTTCTATGGTGTGTATCCGTTCTTTTTCCCATAATCTCTTATTCCTTCTGATTACCTTTTTTGTATCTCTTTGTTTTTGTGCTAGTAGCCTTTTGTTGTCTTCACTAGGGTTCTGTAGAACTTTTGTTCTTGCTCTGTCTTTTTCCTCTTGGGCAGCTTTACATTCCTCGTTAAACCATCTTTTCTTTGTCTTTTTTGGTACATATCCAAGTACTTCCTTTGCTGTTATTTTGATTGCTTGCTTTACTTTTTCCCAGGCTTCATTCGGGTTCACAATTTCTTGTATTTCTCGTAATTCTATCGATATTTTTTCTTGGTACTCTTTAGCTGTTGTTGTCTTCAGCATATCCTTATTAATTTTTTCTCTGTACATATTCTTTTTTCTCCATTTTGTTGATATTCTGAGTTTGATTTTCGCTTTCACAAGGAAATGGTCCGACATCGCACTACTCCCTCTCATACTTCTTATATCTTTGACACATGATTTTATCCGGTTGTCCACTAACATGTGATCTATTTGATTTCTTATTAACCCGCATGGAGATATCCATGTTTGTTTGTGTATGTTCTTATGAGGGAAGTACGTGTTACTTATTATCATATTTTTGGCTATGGCAAACGAGATTAGTTTGTTTCCATTGTCGTTCGTGATTTCATGAAGGCTTTCGGATCCAATTGTAGGTTTGTACATGTTTTCTTTTCCGATCTTCGCATTAAAGTCCCCTAATATTATTTTCGGTTTATCACTCGGTAGTGTGTCACACACCTGGTCTAAGTCTTCATAAAATTTGTTTTTTATGTCATCACTCTTATCTTCTGTCGGTGCATAACAGTTAATTAGGAAGATGTTGTACCATTTACTTTTGAGTTCTATGTAGCATAACCGATCACTTATTGGTTGGAACCTCACTATATTTGTCACAATGTTATCCCTTATAACGAAACCTACTCCGTGTTCATGTTTATCTCCACCACTGTATAATAATGTATTTCCTTGAGATTTCAAGCTACCTGAGTTTGTCCATCTCACTTCTTGAATCGCAGTTATATCCATCCCATATCGCTCAAGACACGATAGGGATGTTGTCAAAGCTCCAGCCCTATACAGAGATCGCACGTTCCATGTTCCAATGTTGATGTCCGTTAAGTCTTTGATCCGAGGCTTATTATGTTGTTGTTTCTTAACAACTATTTTTTTACGAGGTAGGGTTGTCAGCCCTACGCTCAACCCCCAACCTGGAGGGCCAGACCACACCGACTAGTTAAAGTCAGTGTTGGGCTATTGCAGCACACTTTTTGGTGTGCTGGGCGATGGGTGCACCACTTTCCCTACGCCTACATATATAATACGTATATCATATACCTATTGATTATTAATATGTTAATTTAACTTTTAACAGTTTGAACTACAGTGAAACCACTAAATACCGGACACTCTCGGTCGCCGTAATTTTGTCCGTTATTTAGAGGTGTCCGCTATTCAGAGGGGAAAAAATATTCGTAAATAATTCGGAGAAATAATAACTACATAATATAATATTCAATATTTATATAATATGTACATAACAAACCTATATCATTATTATACATATTATGTATAATAATGATATAGGTTTGTTTTGTATTTGTATTATTTTAATAATAAATAAATATTAGTTGAACATATTATTATTTAAAATTGATATTATATATGTAAAAATTATTGAGCGTGATTAAATAGCATATTACACACTCAAAATTCAAGAATCTCAATTTTTTTCTTATAGACTTCATCTTTTACATTTACTAGCCATTGCGTACTACATTATGTTTATGAATACGTCCATATGTATTGTAATCACAAATACAACTAAATAAGTACTATAAATGTACGAGTAGGATAACATCACAGAATATCACTAAAAAAATGTTTCATTGACGCGATAATGGACTGATAAGATAAACTATAATAATTATATATAATTACAATTATTGTACATAGTATAATATAATGTAATGTAGTATCATTAGATTAGATATTTCTTAAGCCATTCTGCAATATTATTCTATATTTACGGTAAAAATTATCAATATCAAAAATTAAATTACCATAAAATATCCGTTATTTAGAGTGTCCGGTATTTAGGGGTTTTCCTGTATAAAAGTGGTGAAAATTTCCCTGTTCCCATAAAAACGTTCGCTATTTGGAGGTGTCCGCTATTTGGAGGTGTCCGCTATTTAGAGGTGTCCGCTATTTAGAGGTGTCCGCTATTTAGAGGTGTCCGTTAAGAGAGGTTTACTGTATATGGTAAAATTACCGTAAATTCATATCAGTAACACGTCGTCAGTTCTTGGACCGTATACTGCTCTAAAATACCGTAAAACAATGACCGGGACCATAGCATTGGCAACACTGACTGATTGAGCATGGTTGGAATCTAAAAAAATCCAAAACCAACACGATTGAGCACGAAAATAGGTGCGACATTGCCATTTTGTATCGTAGAATATTATTAATAAAAAATATAATACATTTAAACATAAATGTTTGTAAGTAAAAATCTTTTATTGGATTTTAATCGCATATCGGAAAAAATAATTTTTATTTTATTATTTTTCATTGTAAAATTTGCACACTACCTAGCACGAGACAACAGAACAGACTGACTGTGACCAAGTCCTATTTTCAGCGTAGAAACATACAATAATAGTTAATCACAATTTAGTGCAATCGTTGTAGATAAAATGCTGGTTTCCTATCTATCTCAGTTATTTTCAACTTCCATACCTACCCATCGATCGATCGCAAAATCATTTTCGTCTAATATGTTAGTAATTACCTATTAGTAATAAGTAAACAACATACGTAGGTACTAGTGAAAATCTGATAACGTTGTACACATTATTTTTTTTTCATCGTGCTCAATCGGATCTTCTAAAAGGTTGGCTGATAACAACCGTGCTCAATCGAGTATCACTGAAATGTTCAATCGAAACAAGGCCAACATACTCTGGAATCGTGCTTGAAGGAGTAAAATACGGTTTTCAGGTTAGATTTAAAATCTTATAATAAATTACTCATGCACTTCTTATCATTAATAATGTATTGGATTAAGAGATTATAAAACGTATTATTGTTTCGTTTCTCTGTCAGTCGTATTAAATTTTTTATTAAATCACGGAATATTAAACGCGTGACGCGGCGAGTTAAGCTCACACATATTTACATAAAGCTATGCTTCAATGCATGTGCGTGTGATGTTTTAATATGGTAATGAAAGTTTAATAAAATTACGACGGGACAAAAAATGTACACTAAAGGGTACATCAATATTTGTTCTGCGCTTTTTTCTCGTCCGCAGAATCTACGATCCGTCCGGCTGCGATTTATTAAAAGGTTTTTTTTTTTAATAAAAAAATCTTGTTGTCATTGTCCCCGCACCCTACCGCCATCATGCTCGTTCTGCGTAATATTCATCCCCTCGCAGCTTATTAATTGAGCTTTTACTCCCTAAAATCATACGAAGAGGACATTATATTATTGCAAGAAACGTTTCGTTAAAGTCGAGTTTTGGCGTCCAATGTGTGCCGATCTGTATGCTGGACCGGAAATGGCGAAATGAAAGAGAAAATCTAGTTTCCCGTACAAAACGTAACAAACTGTGATATCCCATAGCGTTGTATAATTTTATGACGACGAATTGATTGTACATGAAAAGATAAATAGAAAAAATTAATTGTTTTGTAGCGATTCTCCCAATGTCGTGCTGTCCAGGTAATAATGCCGAAACCTGCATAGACTCCTATTCGCGGTGTCTGTGCAGATGCGTACGTCTCACTTGCGTACACGGCGATTTTCTACTCAGTTGCGTACACAATTATCGAAGGTCGAATTAACTAAAAAAAAATTAACTACAAGCGAATTATAGTCGCCTATAGCTTAAAATGTGGGCATTCTCTATGTATACTTTTGCCACATAAATATATATATTATAAGCTATTTATCGTCTTATCGAATTAAAGACGTACGATATGTACGATACGTGACATCAGTGTGTGAATAGTATACCATACGGACAACGGAGTTACTGCATTTTTTTTTATTATAATTTATTATAATGGAATTAAATTTAATTTAGAAAGGACTAAACAAAAAAAAATATATATATATAAAATTTGACGAAAGAATCAAACGTATTAATCAAAACTTTTTAGAAAATAACGACTTAGAGAATTGTCTCAAAAAATTGGCCATACTCGTTAAATTAGATTAAATTATATTATATTATTATTTTATAGATTTTTTACATTTAGAGTTAGCTACACACTGAACGTATTTATTCATGCGCTCTCATTTTTAAACACGCCAGAATATTGCAAAATATTCTAAGCCTGACCAAGTGTGAAGGGAAATGAGTGTGTACGCAAGTGAGAAAATTTGTAACTAAAAATATATTTTTACCTATAGGCTGTACGCAAATGAGACGTACGCATCTGCACCAGATCCCTTCGCATCCTCTACTAGAGATTAGTGTTATTGCCTTCGTGAACACTATTTTTACGATTTTTTTTATTGTTACTACGTCGTAGTCACGAGTATTCGATCACATATGCACGTTTTTATTTTTAATTTATTATTTTTTTATCGCGTTTGCGCCTCTCGTGGCTACCGATAATTTTAGCCGACATTAACACTGTTCTGTCGCGCGTGTGCTCCTCGTCGCCACCGAGATCTGAATTCGTTGCGATTCGTGAGATTTTGTCGTGAGTGCACCCATCGTCGCCACCGATACCTTAGCTTCATCACCAGTGAAAATCATTAAAACATCACGAAGTTATCTCAAGATCTATCTGGTGATATTAACTTTGTAATTTAATTAGTGTTAAGTTTTAGGACTAAAATTTTTAGTTTTAATTACATTTTAAATGCCCATCCATTACAATGTATGTTTAAGTTTTAAAATATATGTATTATGCAATCCATCATTCAGCAAATTATCTTATATTGGTTTTCCATTGTTTTTCATTGCGATCTTCACTTTCCTGAACGCACATTAACGTTCCGATAACTTTCTATCGAACGCACAGAGATTTTGAACGAACACTAATCAACCACCAACTCTCAGAGAACCTCCCTTCGTAATTTCAGACCCGTTGAACGATGAACTGAAGGTCATTGCTATGCGATGCATGCGTGTGCACTATTCTCGTGTACTTCCTTCAATTCTTCATGCACCGCATACTCGTATAGTAAAATTGTGTACAAGACCGGACACTCGCAACTATGGGTCTCAATATCACCACAGCGAATGCGTTTGATAACAATTGACGCGACAGTCACCCGTGGTGCTACCGATGATGCATACGCAATACAGACTACGGGGCTTCAACTACTATGGTATCTGGATTGCAAGCTTTGTACCTCTATCCGGTTCGATACCTATTGATCAATCGGTTAGATATTCCATATCTAAGTGTACCACTGCGGTCTTGTACAACAAACGCGTGAACCTATGACTTCAGGTCACAGTATCGGGTGAGTCTTCAATAAACGATACGTTCACCAACATAACTAGCATACGCAATCACTACATTTATGTAACGTCAAAACTTAAATTTTTGAACGTCATTAGCGTAATAATGTGGAAATGTGTAACGTTAAACGTGCGCCCAATTCACTTATCCGTTGTTTACTTTCATGCCTCCGCGAAATCAACTTCGATCAGCTCATTTTCTCATCCACGTCAATCGATAGATTCTCACGGTTCGATTCTGTTTGTTCTACAATCCATTTGTTTAGCTAAAACCTGATCATCGCTCTACATGTTTAAATGATCGTTCATGCGTAGTTTAATTACTATAACGTTAATTCCCGTCGATGAAAAATCAGGTACAACGCAACGTGCAACAATAATGCGGTGAGACACGAATATTTCATACGCCCAATCGTGGTTCGGGATATTGGCTTACGTGCAGCGGCTAATACGCCGTGAGATATGCACCGTAAAAATTAGCCACGGCAAATCGAATTATTGTTTATGCGAGAACTTTGTTGATTTCGTCGAATCGGAAACGTACTATATGCCTAAACTGGCACAATTAAACGAATTAAAGTAGCTAAAACACGTGCTACTGTGCTACACGTGTGGCTATATTACGTGCGGTTTGCATGTGAGTGTGTGTGTTTATTTTTTTAAAATATAAATATTATAGCTGTAATACGCTTTCCAGGGTGTAGCGTTATTAAAATGTAAAACAGATTAACAAATTTTGTTAGGCGCCACTGCGTGTTCGATCGAACTTTTGCCGTTGCCTGTGGCGTTCTTAACGCATTGTTATTGCGTACAACCAGTGCTAGCATACTGGAGGGTTCAAGTAGCAGCTGCTACCCCTAACTTTTATGGTGGTTGGGAGGATCTCGGGCTCCAAAATATCTACATTGTAATTCTATTACGTACAAAAATATGAATAATAAACTAAAGAATAATATAGCCATTAAAATCTGTAGCATATATAGAAGTAAATGACAAAATATTAATGAATATTTTATCAATCATAGTATTATATACTATTGAAGACTTTTTTCGCTAACAGCTGCGTATTAGAAAATGCTTTGTTGTATTAACTAAAAATATTTGATGACAAAAGTATTTAACTGAGTCTTAGTGTGCATAAATGTAATTATTGAGCCCTACAATAATAATAATTATATTTGATATCGCATAAATTATATTTGTAGTAAGAATTTGTATTATATTTATTTGATAATTAGCCGAGAACCTATATTTTATTTAAATTAATATTCAATACTTTAATATTAAGTTGATTAAGTTAAAGAATAAGTTTAAAAAAACTGAATATCTTATTTAATATTTTATTAATATTATAATTATAATTATTAACAAGGTTATACAATTATATTTAAGGAGGTGGTGGAGGTGGTGGGCAAAGCTACTACGGGTCTGTTTTTAAAGCGATTTGATGGACGGGTGGTATTTTTTCATTTAATATGCTACTCCTATTTTTTTTGAGTGTGCACCACTGCATACAACTAAACGGATTATAGAAGATCCGTTCATTTATTCATTTGCTTTTTAGGCCTTAATATAAATGCACTATCGCGTAAGTTTAGTCACCGATATAAAATGCGCCGTACAATGATGAATATTACGTTAAAAACACAAACTACTTTTTTCGCCGTATCTGTCGACGGGGTACCATGTCAGATTGCGGTTTATTCAAAATAATCACATGTATTTTAATCGACAGTTTATGATGTGAACAATATTGCCAAAAAAACGCTTTTTATCTGCAACATAGTACTATAAACATGTTGCGTTACAAACGCGTTATAAATCGCACAACATTACATCAACGTCTCGCATACCCCGAAACTGCTTAACTTGCGCATCGGACACCTTTAAAAGTCTATAACCCAAAATCGTTAAACACGCACGGTTGTTCAAATTAATCGTTGTAATAGTAATACGAGATGTAGAACCGTAACCCGTTACAGAACAAGTCGCGGGTCACGTAATTTCGCGGAATCGACGTACCGCCGTCGTATATTTGGCAACAAATGTCTTCTTATTGCGAGAGTTTATAGCGCCTACATGAACGTAGCCACTGAGTATGGTACCGAAGCGGTTCCCGTTGCACGTTACTAAGTTTGTATCGCGGTTCCGGGCTTGTGACATTGCCATCGATTGAGTGAGGCCTGTATTGCGTCCCATGTCGGTAATGAACAGTGATTCTCAACAAAATGTCGCTGAATTTTTTTTGTCTGCATTTATGTAATTGTACACAAAATTCGTTGTAATCATTGGTAGATAAAACTATTTTGGAACAATAGTTATTTTATCAGCCATACATTAATTACAGGTTTTTTCACTGGTTTTATAATTTCTGGTAATATTAATAAAGTCCAAGTATATTATCCATAGAAATAAGTTAAATTTTAATGAAAAATAAGTAAAAATCATGAAAAAAAACCAAATAGGAGAAAAAGAAATAAA
The DNA here is from genome assembly GCA_034509805.1 of Sipha maydis. Lineage (NCBI taxonomy): Eukaryota > Metazoa > Arthropoda > Insecta > Hemiptera > Aphididae > Sipha > Sipha maydis. The sequence goes on along the minus strand of JASXSY010000524.1, from coordinate 52,229 downwards.
AAGCAGGTTTTGTGGAAAAAAGCAAAATAAAGCAAAACGAAGTTTACTTTATTGAAGTCGGGACGATTCAAAATGTATTTATGTATAAGAATTATCTTTCTATGACAATCCCCTTAAAAGAAGTATTTGCTACGAAATTCGAGCCATAGTAATTACATTTGTAAGGACGAATACAGCATGTGCGGATTGGGCTTTTTTTAATTATGCATTATTTGTTGACAAACAAATTGAAAATCGAGTTGAATTCAAACGATTACACCGATGTCCAATGTCCACTACTAATTTTGATAATAGGACGGTGTATCCGTATTATGTATTTCGAAATCGTAGTTATTTTACACAGGCTTAATTGTAAAAATTTTTTTCCAACCGCACAAATAAAATATATATCACACTCTGAACACTAATTTTATTGGTTCTGATAAAACAGAATTGAAATCCAAATACGAGGAAGAAAGTTTCACTAACCAATTTTTCAAACAATTTGATCTCATATTAATCATTTATTTATTTTAATTTATATTTCATTGACTATTTTTTGACTATTTATATAATAAAATATACTAGCTGATCCCGTGCACTTCGTTAAATATACCAACTCTATATGACTCTAACTTTGTTCAATTCGTTATTTAATATTCGGTGGATGATGTTCTAGATTTATCTTAAGTTTTCTCTCCGGAATAAAAATTCAGATTCACAGCAGTATATTATCAGGTAGGCAATCTACCTGCGGTAGATCGCAGACCTAGTGCTGTTTGTACGTACCTTAGTGTATGATTTAAATCTAATAAAGTATCAAAGTTATACCAAGTTTGACATAATACAATGGATTAATATAATAAATTAATACATAATCCTAACCTAACCTTAACGTACTAAAATTCGTAGTGTAGAATTGTATTGTTGACCATTTGCATTAGTATTTCCAACTATTTCTGTTGCTCCGAACGATGTCATTTGAAAACATGAATTGAATGGGGAATTTACGTAAGCGTAATACAGTAGCAAAATGGTTTTAGGAGAATTTACAAAAATTTAGGGGAGTTTACATATGCCCATTGAATGTTCTAATTGACTTCAGGAACACGTTAGAATCTGGATCTGTACCAATAAGTAAACCGTTCAATGGTTCAGGTGATGTTTCAATTTCAGGTAGTTGCATCTTTCCTGACGCGCAACACATCCCGACTGGCTCACTTTCGAATTTGAGAGCATGGCAGTGCGGGCATTCCTTATACATAGCACAAATTACTACTTTTGAATGAGCATAATATTCAATATCGGGCTCATACTGGAATGCTAGACGCAGGAATGAATCATATATAAATGTTCGATGTACCTGTTGGCGTTGTTGGTCATTTGCTCTGCGTGAGTCAACTACGAATCATTCGCACTATCGGATTGGCATTGTTCGTCTGTTCTTTGTGCTCTTCTATTTCTCATGTTTGTAGCTGCATTTGTTCTACGACAAAAATTGACATTCTGGCGTCTTCTTAGCATTTTTAATGACACAAACAAATAGAAAATATTCAAAGTACTTATTTATGTTTTTTTTTTTTATTACAATTTTATATATATATAGAATAATATTTATTTACTATTTTTATAAATCATTCTTTATAATAATAATTACAATAATTAGCAAATATTTATATTATAATTATATAATTTATAAAAATTAATATTATAAAATATGAATAATAAACTAAATCGATGATTTCAAGTAATTAAAAAACACGTCTAATTTTAAATAACTTCGGTGAAGTAAATTTTATTGTACTTCTCAAGTCTGCAGTTAAGTATTCAAGTGCAGATGTTCATTAAATCAACTGCATATTTTATTTTTCCTAATGGACTGTTAGTGTCCTACTTCACCTTACAATAAAGCCTGATTTTACATAGTTATGCATTCTGTCCTGCGGTCAAAATAATTTAAAACGACAATATAAAATGACCGACTTTAATATATCATGTATCTACATTTAATACATCAGTGCATAATACGTTATGTTACATGTATAACTGTAGTGTAACGTTCTTTTTATTTTCTAATGTTGTTCATTCTCATATTATTTTTCGCGTCGTGATAGTACTGTCAACCGGAATAATTATTATAATGCGTGCGTTACGCGCAAAGCCATTTTCCCGTGATTCAACACCCATTTCTTTAATGTCACACGTCATACATTATTTTATACGTTACTGCGGTTCATATAAACGATATAATGTAATGATTATGTAAATCGATTTGTTAATACAACTTGGGTCGGCTATAATAATTATTAATCGATGCGTTAAGTATTACGTTAAATCACATACTTAAACCGTTTAAAAAATTTATTTTCTACGTTGAAGGTTTGATTTTCAATTTGATTTTCACAAAATAATTAATTCAGGATTTTATCTCTCTCATTTAAGAATATTTTCTACTTACTCTTATTTGAGGAGTATAAATAATTAAACTTTAGTTATTAAAACCTAGTACACAGTTTGCATGCTATGTTAATTTACATTTTTTATTCACTTCTTATAATATTATCTCGGAAACCAAGAAGTTTTAAAATTTTACGTCAAATTTCTACGAAGTATAAAATTTAACTCGACATAGAATTAGTTGTATGGTAAATAAACTCTGTGTTTAAACGTAAAGATAGTTAAAATTTTAGAAAAAAAAGTATTGGATACGTAGAACTAGTAGAGGAATATTATTGCTTACTATATAAGAGAAATTTAAAAAATTATAATGTTTATTACAACTTAATTCATATAAGAACTATTTTATAAATTTTGAGAAATAAATATTCAAAAACTATTCTCAAATTTGATTAAGGGATAAAAAAAATGTATTTTTAAGTTATCTTTTAATTGTACATATGACCATCTATTAAATTAGCTATACCGAAACAATTTAATAAAATAAAGTTACATCTTTGAAAATGTTTCCATAAATAAAACTCTGTATCATAATATTCGTCCGACCAACAGCAATAGCCCACACGTTTGATATGCTTGTTATTACGTACAATATAGTATGTACAGCGTATTTCATTAAATAATTTTTAAATAATTTTACTTTAGAGGCATGTACTATATGTGAATGTCCGTTTTAAAATACAATATCATAATATGATGTATTAAAAGACCCATAATATAATTCAGGCGCGTAGGTATAAATTATTAATAGAGGGAGTTTCTACTTTAAATAATTGGTAATAGGCTGATGTGAAAAAAAGTATAAAAACATATAAAATACGTGTGTTATGAATAAACCAGAAAAAAAAAAAAAAAGAAATCAGTTAAAGTAACGGCCGTAACATAAAACCAACTGCACCATTATAATCTGCAGATAATAAAGAATAATTTAATATAAATATCATTATAATACGAAAAAACAAACTTAACAATGAATATGTAAACATGGATAGAGCAAACAATGGATAGCGTCAACGTGTTGTTGTGTTGATGTCGGCCACCGTTGCAAGATCACAAGTGTCAACTATGTGTTGTGTCGTGTTGACATCGGCAGTGAACGTTTTAATTAAAAAGTCATTTTTGTTGTTTGTAGTACCTATATTCTTTTTTTTCTGATTATGATAATAAATTATTAACTGATAGGGATTTTTGAATAAGGGTTCAAACTCCCTAAACCTCCCTTACCTTTGTCTCTGTTATAATTCTTTTTCGCCGATGAGAACTTGATGAATACTATGATGTATAAGACTAATGGAGCACACTTTATGCATTGAAGCAGATGCATACGGAAGGGAAAGAAGGGATTTGAATTCCAACTTTCTACCGAATATCGTAAAAAGATTTATATTTTCATAATTACCCACGCTCAACAATGATAAGTTTCCATCCATATAAAAAAAATGTGATAGTCAAAACCATCCATATAAAAAAAAATTTGATAGTCTAAACCGTATTTTCGATTGTTATTCTTATATTTATTAATAACTGTTGTTGTTACTGGAAAACCTATAACGAGTCTCGCTAAAATATTTTTTTTTTTGTTTTTTGTGCTTAAATTGCTCGGTAGAGCAATGTGATTGCAAAAGTTTCGCCATTCCAAACTTCTCGTTGGATTCGGACACTGTAATCTTATAGGTATGGTATTTGCATAATGTACGTGGGCGTCGTGGCCGTGATTCGAACGCCGCGTGAAACTTGCACGGATACAACAATACGTATTATACTATTATCGTTGTTATTGCCTCGTCGCGTTGTTGCGTGTACTGTTTTCATTGGAGAGCGGCGAAACGACACGCGGCAACGATTATATAGATATTGTAATACGTTTTGCAGGTGATCAACTCCTAACAAGCGTCTAATTAGTGTAACGCTTTTGGATCCGTATATACCGTATATGTGGCTCTCGCGCATCTATATACTCGTATGTATGGTCGTGTATTTATGCGTATACGGGTCTCGTTTATTATCTTCGCACAAAGCAAACTCCATGGTTACATAATATTATAATTACTTCCTGCCGATAATGTATACCACCCGTACATCGCATTATTATCCTAATATTCTTGCCGCATCTGAGCTTTCGCTCCTGACGTGATTCCGTTATTGTGTTTTGTGTTCTGCGCGCGTTTAAAAACGTGTTTTTCGTCGTCCTCGTCGATTGTTTATTATTTTTTATTATAATTTTTTTCTTTCTTTTCTGTCTTCGGTACGAACAAAATAACTTTCCGCTGGCACGTATTTGTGTATAGGTCCGTTTGCTAACACATGTAACGCATGTACCTATTAGAAAAAACATTGCGTCACAGTCATCGGACAACATGTTGTTATAATTTACCGTCATTGTACGCGTCCGAGAACGAGGGCCATATAATATTAGGACTGAAATTTTGATGCCGGACATACCCATACAGATTTATAAATCGATTGGAAAAAAAGTTTGATGAGGTTTTAACATTAACTATTATCCTATGACATAACACGAGTATCAACATAAAAGTTTGGTGTACTTTTATTAAAATCGAGTGAGCATGTAAAAAATTTCATAGACAATTTCAAATTTAAATTATAAAAAAATGTGAAAAAACAAAATGGACTTTTAAATTTTTATTTTCAATTACGTGAAACAAACATGTGATAATAGAGCATCTTATACTGTTTTTTCGATAATTATGTGCATCGAGTCCAAGACCTATCCATAATAAACGAGATTAAAACGTATAATGATCGCTAAACACTTTGCATGCTTCGTGTTTTGTTTTTTTCGTTTCGTAATGCTTCGTTCAGTTTTCAGTTTAGGTAAATTTAGATTGTGACATCGAACAAGTTTTTCGTTTATTTTTATTTAAATAATAATGAATAATGATAACGAAGTTGAATTACCAATTTCCAGTGCAATTTATATAGTATTGGTTTCAAAAAAGAAAAAAAAAAAACCGAAAACACGAACATGGTGGACTAAAACTTTATTTAAAAAAATAGAACTATAAGTAAATATATGAATAATATTTATTTTAATATCTTAAACGATTTTATATAGGTAGGTTAGGTTAGGTTAGCAAATAACTCGTAAATTTGTGATTCGTGACTAAAAATAAAACAGGAATTTTAATGTTGATAGTGCATAACATCGTATCATTTGTGTCTCCTAACACTGACATACGAGTATTATACTACGAGTATATAATATACCGATAAAATGACCTGTCGCTCGGCAGAGGTAACTTGTCAGTCACTCCGGACGAAAATTCTATAAATTATTAATGGTGTAGAATTAAGCATTATCAATAACAATTATCCCATGTTACAGGAAGTGTAAGATTGATTAAAAACCATTGTATATTCACGTCGTAATTAGAAATAGTTCAGTATAGCATTTTAGAATATGTATAAAAAAACATTTGTACAATAATCTTATTACCAATATTATTAATTATCATGTAACCAATAACATAAATATGCTTAATTAGGTTAAGCATTTTGACATTAGACAATAAATAACGCTTATTGACCACGCGTCTCCTGTAGTGGTCGTGTGACCGAACCATAATTTAAGTTATGCGTTTGTGTCTATACGTACAATTTGATCGCCGTACATGACAGTAGTTAATAATCTACGTATCGAGATGATGCAGACCATTTAGCTTTTAACTGTGAAATAAAATATGACATAACTTTTTTAATATCCTTCGATAATTCGTTTGGATATTTAGTAATTTCTAATATATTTATTAGTATATTTTGATAAGTGTTCATAATTTCCATATGGATATTTTGATTTAGTTGAAACTTCTTTTAAAACTGTATACATGTCTCTTTTACAAAGAACAATATCATAACATCAAGATCCTTAAAAAAAATAAATATTTTTAAGTATATACATTTTAAAATTATAATTTATTTATGAATTAATATGGTCCTAATAAATATAAAATATAGATTTACGTTTAATAAAAATATAAGAATAGTGTAGGAATAGAATTTCAGTAATTTATACAAAGAATATTTAATAAAATTATTGAAATTATTTGTTGTATATATTCAGGGCTAAATCATTGTATTACGTATTTAATCTGCAATGGATCCAGGTCATGCGAAAAGCAGACATGATAAGATGCAACCTATGATCAGCTAATTCACGCATTGCTGAATTGTATTTCAATAAAATTTACACCCACATAACGGGGTAACTCTGTATTTCTGCTAATTGTCATACGCAAACGAATAATGAACTAAACGCGATGTTACTTTCCAAGCCCATTAAGAAACAACGGTGGTATACCTTAAGCTTCCTCAATGCTACTGCGGCGCGTCCTCAAAAACCGTTTCTGACAATCCACCCTACTACGACGATTCGAGAAGAGACCGTTGGCTTAGTGATCTATGATCAAAAATTTAAAGCCGAATCCGCGTTACACCGAGTCGTGTAAAATAATTATCTTTAATTAACCGTTACAATTAGGTATATCGAACGAGTAATATGGGCTTTTATTACACGTTACCGACCAAATTTGGTTTAATCCAGTCTTTGAACGTGTGATCACTGATTTTAACCTTCTCAAACATATATTTAACATGTAGTTCGAATCGGATTTAACAATTCAATCTGACCGAATGCTGTTAAAGGATTAAGTTATCCCTATATACAAAAAAAACATATACATACTATACACGTAATATCGCGTGCAATCATTAAAAAAAAAAAAATCTAAAATGACGGCGAAACGATGTTTCGAAAGATATATTGAACTTGCAGAAATATCGTTTTTTTTTCTTCACAGCATGATCAAAAACGACAGCTGCCTCGTCGTTATCGACACGTTCAAGGGTTATATATTATAAAAGAGATTTGCGTTATTTATCATCGTCAGGTCGACCGGTGTACGTGTGTAGATGTGCCGGTAGATGCAGTGGAAAAAGAAAACGAAAGAATGTAAGGGATAGAAAGAATTAGAGTAAAAGAGAGGAGAAAATAATACGACATCTTAACGTGCATCGGAGTACTCTTCGAACATTCGTGGAACCTGAGTATGGTTGTTATAACAATAGAACGTTGTGCATTTTTCGATTTTTCCAAGTAATTCGACTGCAGGTTTCATACTAATAAGTTTTCTTCACACGAACCTTCTTTATTTTTTTTTTTCACTCGAAGTACAATAATACAGCCATCATAGGATGGTGGAGGATCAATAATTTTATTATTAACTACGTGGCTTGGACGAAAAGCATCATTAGTCGTGTACAACAAGTACTGCGATTGAAGATTAACCTAATCCTTTAGTGACACCTTGGCGTAGGATTTAAAAAATGTTGTGAATCGAATAATTTTTACCACCACGTGCTTAAAACACTTATGAGTACTGAGTACGCTCGTAAGATTTATGAGTACGATTGAGCATACTCTACGTATAATAAAGGACAAACTGCACCCAAAAAATATCACGATTTACCACAATTCTTAGTGCGATATAACATTTTCTAAAATTTAACTATACATTAATCATTTATTGATTGTAAAACAAAAATCATACCCATATTTATGTACCTTTTAATATAAAATACAAATTCTATGATTTTCCCATACATTGATTCTCTGGTAAGCTAAATTAACATATCCTTACTTATTCGTTTAAATGTATGTGTCGAGCCAGTGGCAGTGTGAAAGGAGTTAATATTACGTAATTTTTTTCAGTTAAAATATTTAAGAAGCCTAAAATCTTAAATTTTAATAATAAAATATTTTAAAATCTTAAAATTTGTGCATTATTTAATAATAAAATAAAATATAGTAAAGGTGAACTATCGGTTAGTACGATGAAACCAAACCTTTTGGTTTAAAAAAAAGTTTTAAACAAAATAATAATAACAATAATTTTAGTGTGTATCTATTTGTATGAATAAAAAAAGTTTGGAAACGTTTTAAATATTTAAAAATATTGAGCGTGCTCAATCGTGACATAAAAAATTGTAGGTTAAAAAACAGTACTGTATTCAATCAAATTACACCCATCCATTTTTACTGCTCTTGTTAGGTTCGGCGGAGTACGATTGCGCGCGTCTTACCTTTTTAGGTATACGATTGCGCGCAGTGCCAGAATAATAAAAGACAACATTTTAATTACTCAAAGGCATACGATTGCGCGTGAAATTGGGTGCGACGTTGCCAAATTTATTACATAAATAATAAAAAATAAAAAAAGTTAATAATTCAATATTTAAATTAGCAATAATTAGCATATTCAATAGCACCAATTTCCAAATCAATGTAAAGTATTTTAATTTTAAAAATAAGTGATTGTTTTTCGCATATACTGATTAAATACTTCCATACATTAATATATGTATTTTTAAATTTATCGTTTAAAAAAAATACACCAAAGGTACGTAAATGCCATTTTTATAACCATGAATGGTGTATAATTGCAAAAAAAAATGTTGAAGCATATTCGAATAGTAGAATGTTATTAATATTATTTTTATTCGTCAATTTATTAAAGACTGGATCGCCGAACCGGTCGAGACAATACGATATCACGACAAACGCATATGTTTTTATTGTTTTGATATCTGTTCTGGACGCGTTATCCGCTTCATATTCATCTAACCCGACACGATAGTTTACATGCGCAAGCCGTCCGGTCAAAATACATGTCTGCGAACCGCACACGCATAATACCCGTATGCATTCAGCAATGCATTTAATCTCCTCTCGTTGGGGGTCCATTCTTTCATTGCAAGATGGATCTGCCAAATGTTTACTCGAACGAAATCAAATTTACGAGCGCGTTATCGATTTATCGCATTTAACGCAGGTATTTACATTATCGGTGCAATATCATTCAGTTTATAGGGTTTTCCTTCCAGCAGCAAATTGTTTTTTTATTTGTTTATTTTTCTCAGGTTAAAAATTGCGTTTGAGTCCACCGATTCGGGATATGTTTCGTAGAAACACACTCGCCGAGCTGTCGGTAGGGGTAACACTGCGCAAATCAAACGATTTATATATTATTTATATACGCTCAATACAGGGGCGGATCCAGAAATTTTTTACGGAGTGGGTGTAAAATAAATTGTTTACTTACGACTAACCTGCCTGAATTGTAACATAATACGCAAAGGCAACAAAAATTATGTTGCCCTATAGCCTTCAGGAATATATAAAATAAAATATTGAATTAAAAAAACATTCTCAAGCAATTATTTTTAAGTACAAAATTTACTACCTTTAGTACCCCCCCCTTGGATCCGCGCCTGGATCAATATAAACGTATATACTTTATAATACGTCTCGAGTACGGAGCATTTAATATGCGCGCTAATCTACATAGTATTATACGTCGCGTAAATGTATACGGATTATGTGTGGCGCAATGGCGAGTGCGGAGAAGGAAGACCCGCCGCATGAGTAGTGCACAACGATGACGTATTATAACTCCACTCCGGAAGCGATAAACTACCAACGTACCGATTGAAACTCGAACTATTTTGTACTGCATAACATTATGGTCAGCGCTGTCACAAGCTTTTACGAAGTCCTTGGTAAAAACAGCACAATATCCTTACATCGAAATTAATTTAACTGTTCTAACATGACGGATTCTGGTTGGAAAAACATTTCGACACTCGACAATATCCTCCTCTATTTCGGGGTACTCAAAAGGTTTACGAGTTTCCGACCATTGCCGATGGTGATAAAAGCTCGAACTTACTCCGGCTTGTGAGAATATTCGGGTCGATTGGAACGACTGAACAAGTGATACAGTCCTAGCCCGGAGCAGTAGAAGTACGAAATTTAGATTAGAGATTTATTAAAGATTATCCCGCGGCGGGTGACATATTTCCTGGAGTACGACCAGGTGTTCCAGGAGTGGCGGGCGTTCGAGTGCGCCTATAATAATTCAGTGCATGCGTGTTAGAACCACGGGTTATAGTCGAGTCCGTTAATGAGTGGGACATAGTGGATTGGTAAAAAAGAGGCCCCTTGAGCTATTGGTAGGGTTCGTCGTGGGTCACGGCCGAGGAGTACCAATTCTTAATTATTAATTTATAATTATTAATAAAGAAAATCGTATTTCGCAAAATTAACAAAGAAAAAACATAAGTAAATCCAACAGAACACAACACAGATGACTGATGAGCGCCGTATGTCCATCGGTGAGGTTAAAACATATTATCCCCTATATTTTTTCTAATAACACATAATTTAATATTTACAATGTAACATACTCGTATAATAAACCATATAAAACAATATTAACTCATTATTGTTTCTGAATTGCTATGCAGGTCTATATAAAAATTCCACAAAATGTACACTCATTAAAGAATACTTTGATCGTTACGTCTCTTAATAATAATAATAGTGCAATACAAAATGAATGTTTTATTGTAGCCAAAAAAGAAAAAAGAAAGAAAGATTCAGAAACTAAATTTAAATTAATTACGTAAATAGTACTTATCATGTTTATCTTATTTTAAATAAAATCAATAATTATACAAAATATTTTATGCGATTATGGACTTTTTGGTTATCCTTTTAGTTATTACGTGTTCATAATTCTATTAATATTGGGCATTTTTTTTATTAATTCGAATTCTTCGTACACGATACTCCTATAAGTATCATTGTCTGAACAAAATTATTTTAGTTCTAAATAGTTAAATGCAAATAATTAACCTGTGATACAAACGAGTTTTATTTTACTGTTTACAGATTATAGAATAACTTAATTTATTTTAATTTATTTATTTTATTCATTTATTGATTCAAAAAAATATTTTTATTAATCCATTAATGAGTTACGAGAATAACAATGTTTTGAAGCGGAAAATATAAACATATATGGAAATCTGTCAGTTTCAGTGGGGCATTGTGATATAACTAGGTAGATATACATATACTGACCAGCTCAATACACATATTGACGTGTTGCCAATAAATAAAAATTACGTGTCACGAGAGATACATACGAATATACAAATACGTATATTCATGTAGTTAAATAATTTTTAATGAATTCATAATGAATTTAAGTTTTATTTGTTATTTTGATCTGTTAATGAAAACATTTTGCATTACATTGTCTCGGATGAAAACAAATTTCCAGCTGTTAAGTACTTTTTGTTAAAATATTATTACCTATTAATCTTACTTGCGGGATTCAATTAATTATAATGACATATTTTGTATTAGTCTCTTATTTTTATTTTTTTAACCAATTTAATTAAACCAGAACTTTAATAATCAATAGTTTTCGATTTATTTTTCTTCTGCAGGCATAGTTCTTATTTTAGTTAAATCTAGTTGACACTCAAACAAGACCGAATCTGAGGAGGGTCTATGAGGTTCGTACTTCCTCCTACCTACGAAGTGTATTTTATATTTTCTTCATATTTGATTTTGGCTAACATAAAAATAATGTTTGCGTATTGGACATAAATAGTGATTTTAGATTTTTCGAATAAATGGAAAATATTTTTATCTATTTTTTATTACATTTTCAGTCAAATCAATAAATTTATCATTGACTGAAATTGTTAAAACATATTTTAGAATGATTTCGATCGGAAAAAATTGTAGATACCATCTGACGTACACACGTGCAGATAATACCTGGATGTATCTTATATAAAATAATATGTACTCAACATGTCATGTATACATTGTTGTATGTTTTATAAGCTATTCACACATTATACGCGTATAATTCATACACTCTTTTGTGTACTTTTGTACTTTTGTGTATTGTTATACCACCGTTGGCGATAAGTTTTTATCGTAGCCGTGTAGTTGTGCACGTTTTAGTTATAAATCCTTGTAATAATTAAATTAATACAAGTTTGCGTAAAATTAAAATTTACTTAGATTATTTCACCAATAATTCCTCACATTTTACCAGACTCTTGTAACACTATACAATGTCCCGTAGTCGTTCTGCGTGCACGGTGGCTTTTAATTAGTAAGAAGTTTCAACGGGTGTTGTACAAATATTTGCGCATTAAAAAGTCCACGCCACGATTCGAAAATTATTCACACGAGTGCGTAAATTATATTATTATGTTACTGTGGTAGATTCTAGGCAAAACGCAGCACTAAATCATCGCCATTAAACGTATACAATTATGATTATTATTATATACCAGAAGAAACCGCCGTGAGACAGACTAGATTTATTCTTAACAATTTTTTTATTTGTTTCTTACTGTTGCGGTATGTGTTTGATTTGTAAATTATATCTTTCGAAACGAAATGGTGTCGGATTCAGTATAATCCAGAAGAGGATGATTTCGATGAAATGACTCGAAATATAATCGATAGCGGCCAGCGTGCATATCGTTTTAACACCCACGCTGAAAAAAGTTACCTATTAGAACTGAAACCGTTCGTTCCATTATTTAAATGTAATTCCTGATCAGTTTTTGCCACCTTGTGCTGACTGTCTATACCGTGAACGACTAGAAGTGTAACTGTTCATTTCGCTTTTGTCGTACTATTCTAACCGTACGCCTTGCCGCTAACAACATATAAGGACCGGCATGTACATGTACTTGCGACCTAAATCATTCCCGTGACGACTGCTGAAATTCAAATCAAATTAATTTTTCACTAACTCATCGTACTATAATGCTTGATAATTAATAATTATTAATAGTGATTCTATTTATTTGTTTTCCGTTTCGTTTCACCGTTCTTCTCGAACATATATTATCATATATATTTACAATAATTTTGGATACTTACCGCTGTCTTTCTTTCTCCACTACAGGTGCTTAATGTTTACCATATATTACGCTATCTTATGTTTTCAAAATAACCAATGAATAATCATAAAAAAAAAATCGTTTAATTTTTGAAAATGAAACCGTTTAAACAAATAGTTTAAAATACAGCAACACATTTGAATACTTATAACGATCGTATTGGATATACATTGATTTACTTTGTAATATTAATACAATTTTTTTAAATCAAATATTCTCTTCAATGTTTTCAATTTATATATTTTTATTTTTGTTTTTTCGCTAAATCTGACAGTTATCAGATTTTTCATATATTTTGAATTATATGTAGAATATCATAATAATTCGAGGATCATCCGTATGAAGCTACTCGTGTGTGATAACAAACATTTCGGGCATGCTCAATTGGTTCTAAACAACGAGCCTCAATATAAAATGTAATCACTGGAATATAAAATATACATAAGAGCTATTGGTTATCGTGTACACCAAAATAAAAATCGCAAACAAATTTGAACAGGTCAATTTTAGAAAGCCATATATAATAATTATTATTTCATCAATCTATTTTTTAATGATTATTCACATTTCCGTCGTTTACTGTATTATATATACACGGTCACCGAAAAAATAATAGTTAATTCAAGAAAATATACGTTATTGCGTGGTTTTCAGATAATTGATTCCTATATTTATATTCGTTGAATGTTAGTAAAAAAAACCATTCATATTGTATTTGTAAAATATCCTTCGTTGTGGATTATTGATTAAACAGTGGCGAAGTGAATTATCGCTTTATCGACGACGCGATAACGATAAATTAACTTTTTTTAAAGTTTTTTATCTTTCGAGAAACTTCGTGTGATGTTCACGGCGAAGAGGGATTTATTTCGATCGAATTTCTTCAAAGACCGTGTGTTTAATTAAACGTTGACACCGAGTGTAACTAATTTTTAATTAGGTAACATAATCCGAGATTTCGCCAGACACATTTACCTTGGTGAAATGTATCAGGGTAAAGACAGCAAACGGGCATAACGTAAACATTCAGTGATAAGAAGTGCAATGAATCCGATTTTATATTAAAACGAAATCAGGATGAATTATAGATTTTGATACTGAATGAGAATATTATGACGAGTCTAGGTAATATAACGGTACAAAATGTCCACGTACAATTATCATTGTTATACCTGTCAGTAAAATTTTAACAATCATAATTTGTGTACTTGTATGTATTAAATTCTGTATGGTATATGTGAATAATTAGAACACCTCAAATCGTACAATTTTATGTCAGACAGGGCAACGTATTTTCTCCCTACTTTAAAATCAAGTATGAGTTCCTCAAGGAAACGGACGATCTCCAGATCTTTAAAATATATTTTCTGTAGACATACCAAATTCTGATAATATTCTAATATCACATAATCAGATGGCATAGCAATATTAAATGAACTTAACGATAAAACAGTAGCATCTTTTAATCTCCGATCGCATCAAAAAAAAAAAAAAAAATGGGCATCCAATTGGTAAATCAAAATTACTGTCAAAAAATCCTTCAGTGATCCTCTTACTTTAAGAGAAATCTCTTCTGATAGTCACTTTGAGTGAATATAAATTTCAATCAAAGATTAAATAAAATATTTTGGCCTGATTTTAGTCAAATGTCTCACCTGGCCCACATTTTAAATGAATAAAGAAAATACTTAACAGTAGACAACATCTTGTAAAATAAATAAAATAATTATTTATAAATCATTATTAAAGCCCATTTGGGTTAACATATATATATGGGGTTGTGCCAAAGCATTCCAAATAAACAAAATTCAAGCATTCCAATCAATTATTCTTTGTTTAATAACTTCTGCACCTTGGTATGTTTCCAACAACTCGTTCCACGATTACCTCAACATTGAAACCATTAACGCAATTGCGTCCAACCATTACAGGAAATTTTACTCCAAACTAGCCACTCACACTAACCCACTTATAGTTATTCAAGGAGGAGCTAATTTGCCAGAAATCTCTACCGTCGGTTAAAAAGAAGCTAGTGCTGATAATTTTTAAATTGCCTACCATAATACCGCATTGTTTTTCTGTCACTGGACACCCTTACTTATACTAATTACCATATAAATATTCTTCACATTATAATATCTTATATGATAACTGTACATGCGTTTAGATTGTAAATTTTCTATTTTAATAATAAAAAGAATATAACTATGGATATGAATAAAAATATCAGGTTTCATATAACCTAATCTGTCAGGATATTTCAACATGTATTATTTGTCATCTAACTATATTTACTCGGTAATTTAGACTTGATTATTTTTATGCAAGATGTCCTTGAATATTTTTACCGATTACTGGTTGCCGCATCGGAACGAAAAATCATTTCGAAAACATGCGATACTGTGAATAGCCCGATGTACGGCGATCATGCAGCGGCGAAAGAAGAACGGCGGTAAGTATTCAAAATCAATGCCGGCACATATTATGGGACATGTGCGAGAATAATGGTGAAACTAAACGAAAAGTAAAATCATTGTTGCACTCATTTCATTAAAAGTTGTTAATTATTAAGCTGTACAACATGCATGTGCATTTTGAAGAGGTAGCGGCAAATTGATTTGATCCGAATTTCGATGGTCGGCAAATGAGTGATTTAAGTCATGAGTTCGTGTGCATGACGGTTTTTAAATGTTATTCGTAGCATGGTATAGAATTAGAATTGTACGGCTAAAGCGAAATCAACAGTTGTGCTTACAGCCATCCGTGGTGAGGATGGTCCACATAAGGGAGAAATATTCCGATTAGGAAACAATATTTAAATAATGGAACGAACAAATTCAGTATTTTAACCGGATCCTATGGGAATCAAATAGAAATCGAACAGACTATATAAATATACTAAAATATTATATTATACTCTGTTATAACAATAATGTATTGGAATCATAGCAGTGTGTATGTGTGTGTGTGTGTGTAAAAAGGCTATTGTACTTTATTACTTTGGAGACCGTAACTGTAATTTTTGTCTACACGAGTGTCATAACGGAATACACGCCGGCCGTTATCGATTATCGTTTCGTCGGAATCAATATTTTATTCATATTTCTAAAAGGTCAATGTGTCCGTCTGGGTGTGTGCATGTATGCGGGTTCGGGCAGAAATTCTCATTGATTTAATGATTATAGGAATTCACGTTTTTAAGTGTCTTTGTCTTATGTACGATTCGTCGTTTATAATTATTATTTTATAATGTAAAATGCAATTTATAATTACAAACGATTTCCGTAAAAAACTTGCATAAGCATAAGTATATAATAAATACACACACACACACATACACAAATACGTATATATTTTTATCTAAAGCTTTCATCTCTGGTTGCATTCTAACAAATTCAAATTTTGTTTGTACATCATATACGAATTCATATTTTATTCTCTTTAGGAATTATTTTTAAATATTTTGTTTCCATTTTTAATCTCAAATTATTACTTTTTCAATACATATTACTGTTATTGATTTTACGGAAGATGAATCAAGGCTAATTCAATGAATACAAAAAGTAAAACGTCAGAAATTGAATTTCATAAGTTATAGTTCTCGGATTTATACTCGTCACGTTTATCCACGGCACTATATACTTTTCAGTACGTGACATCATATAGATATGGCACCCTATACACCTGATAAGAACATATTTAAGGTTTTTAAAATGTTTTTAGGAATTTGGTGGGAACTGGTCAAACTTTATTTTCTGAATTGCAGCAAAAAGTACCAGTAATAAAATTGAGATATCATTTGAATGATAAAATACTTTCACGGTTTGGGTACCATTGTATGAAAGGAAATATGTTTTAGTACAGTGTTTATTTATATTTGTGCTAAGGTGGCTCATAAATTACCCTTATGTTGGTTAATGACCCTCAAAAGAAAAAAAAACTAGAGTGCTTTAATATAATGTCTAATCTAACTACTAAAAATTTTATTATAAGGCATTTTATCATATACTTTAACTCAATAATGCAAAACTCAATTCTGATATATATATATAATTATTTTTTGATTACTAAAATATTTTTCTTGTCATTGGTTTACGAACTACAATCTCAATCAAAAATGTTTTGAAACCCATAGATCGGGAAACGTTGTCTTAGTGTGTATTCATAATATGTAACCTTTACTGGTCGAAAACGGTCGTAATAGCTGTACAAATACTGTATATTTTTGATAAATCAGAAATATGTTTACTAAAAGCAGCGATCGTTGAAAACTATAAGACTGGTATGCAACGTTTGAATACATAACAATGTTAATAATGCCTGAATATATATTTTTAAGGTGTACAGAAACTATTACGCCTGTGTATAACATAACATAGCATAACATGTGTATATTAAATCGTTTCAAAAGGAAATGTGACAAATTCCGAGTTCCGAACATTAATCGTTATTGTTAAAAATAACTGTCGTCATAAGTAATTAGGTACATTTTTCAATTAGCCTCTCCTCTCCTCGTCTTTTCGAATAAGTAGTAATTTTTAAACGTCGTTCGCTACTCTTTCGTAAACTAATTGCCTTTATGTATTAGCTTACGGTGTCTCTCACGATACAATACATGTATAGTATAGTGTAACTAGTAACGCGTATTTCGTTAGAACGATTTCCGTCAGAACAATACCTTTCTGGATCAATAATTCGTTGTCATCCCGTCGTCGTCACTCCCGTCAAGCAATTTGGTTTCGTCAATTTCGATATTAAGCTTAAACCATTTTGAAAATTAATTAATATCTATATATAGCTATTGTTTAAAATTCATCGTGTAAACGTCGAAAGTTTTTAAACCAGGTCGTCCGAGGATTATTCTGTGCCATAAAAACGAAATAATACACACCGAACTAGAAATAATTTTATATAGAGATCCGTAAGATCTAATATATTATTCAGTAAATTTACTGCATTAATTCTTTTATCGTCAATTAATAAAATATTAGTATATAGGTCTTAGCTAAAAGTTTTTTTTTTTTTGAATCTATAGTTCAATTGCCGTAAGGAATATGATTTTCAGTTGATACGTAGATGATACGACATTCTTACAATTTTCATTAAAACCATATCGTTTTACAAAAAGACAAAATTAAATTTGTTTATTTTTATTATAATTAATTGATCAATCTCTGTTTTTCTAATAAGTCTTAAATATTCTCATTTACATGAAATCACATTAGTTCCATTACCATATAATGAATACTTGATCAATAGTGTAAAAGTGCCTACCCAATGTCCTAACAGGTTAAACTGATTCTATTAGTCCCTAATTAGTTATCCCATATCACCTCAATGTTTCCTCCTGCTTCACTCGTTCTCTTCCATATCCCTTTCTCTTCGGCCAACTTTTTGATAGCCACCCATTTATCCAGCTCACGAGCACGGCTAACCATGACCCTTATTATATTTAAAATTAAACTTGTTTCTCCATTAGCCAGTTAGGTTTCAGTTCACCTTGTTTAATAATCACAT
The DNA here is from genome assembly GCA_034509805.1 of Sipha maydis. Taxonomy (NCBI): domain Eukaryota; kingdom Metazoa; phylum Arthropoda; class Insecta; order Hemiptera; family Aphididae; genus Sipha; species Sipha maydis. The sequence continues at coordinate 33,479 of JASXSY010000524.1, read as the reverse complement.
GTCTTTGAACTCATATTATTTTGAACTCGTCCCATAAGACCCCATCAATGAACATATTAGTTCGGAGATTTATAGGTTCGACTAAATATAGTTATATTTATTTAATACCATAAGAATCAGTTCCCAATGGTTTTTCGTCATCAGATTTTGGATATCGTGTGACATCGTGTGTATATTCTATTACTAGACGTTTGTTGATAACAAAGCGATAGAATATGAATAAATTAAAATTCATTGTAAAACATCATTTCCCGATAATTCGGAGATGGAATTTGTTTCACGTTGACTGATTAATAGCTATATTCAATTTATCTATTGATTTTTTTGTTATTTAATTTTATATGTAACTAGTTTATTCAGTTCAGTTACCAAATACAATTTTATTTTATTAAAAAATTGTATTTGGGGTGTTATATATATTGCAATAACAGTATTACTTCTACCGGTGCTCGTCAATAAAGTAACAAAGATGGAATAACATTATTTTTCTTTTTTTTTTTGATGTAGGGGCTTAGAGTCCAATTCGTCTCTGGTATACAACGAACACTGTCCGGGACAAAAGTGCCTTTATGTAGAGGTATACTTAGGTGTACGGAAACAAAATACAAAATGGCGTATTTTAAATGTTAATTGGATTGCATTTAATTACGTTCATTTTTAAATGCAGAGACAAATTGAATATAATTAAAACTTCTAGACTTTGATGATTTAATCAAGATAATTCTCGTACAACAAATGTTCGCATAACATACAATATTACAGTATATACGTATATGAGTATAAAATAAATTGGCTAATTGGAATCGATAACTGCCACCACACAATCAGAATCAATATGGTTACAATCATATCTGAATGCGTATAATCTTATGGAAATCACGTATTCTTAATTAGGTACTAGCAAGTTTCTAGGTTTAAATAGAGATAATTTTTTCAGCTGTGATATCAAAAAATAAAAATATAATTATTATTAAAATAAATAAATATATTGTATTTAAATTATTCATAGTGACTCTAACACTAATTAGAATATTAAATATTGCTTTTGTTAAAACCTAGTAAATTTATTAATCAATTATAATCAGTTCTCAATTTTGAGATCTGTCAAACCAAATTTATCCAGTTTTGTTTGGCTCTTTGGTCTAAGAGTCATCTTTTTTTCTTTGACTGAAGCTCCTTTAATTGTTTGGGTTTTCCGTGTATAATTTTATTTGTAAACCATTATCGCGATTTATATTTCAATATAGCAATGAAAAATGTTATATCCTAGTTATTTATTTTTGGACCAAAAATAAAAACAAAAAATAAAAAAAATAAAGTAAAACTATAGATACCAGAATTGAAATGTTACAGTCAACTATCCAAGTAGATTCACGTTAAGTTTTAGTTCTATACTTCAGTACGAAATGTTATTATGTACACCATATATTTATGAGTCATCATGCGTGTTTGAGTAAGCGATGTGCCGCGGATCAAGACGCCGTTTTAACGAAACAATAAGTCCAAAACCATGTGAGCATCGCACGAAGAGAGAGGAAGAAAGAGAGACAGAGAAAGAGCGTGTGCAACTGAAGGCTTTTCGAACTTTTCATTAAATATATTAACTTCGACCGTAATAAGAATACGCTTATGGTTAACTTCTACCGCCCCATCCATACAAGACGTCAGTTCACGTTTCATCGTGCCGGAGATTGGTTGCCGCTCGATTTGACCTTAATTGAGTCAATATCGATTGGAATCACTACGAGTGGGATAATAATATAATACACAACGGTAGACGAGAGAAGAGATAGAGCGACGTGGGGAGTAGGGAATCGATTGGAAATAATGTACAAAAGTGCTGTATTTAAAAAGAAAAAAATACTTCGCACTAACTGAACACAACTCGTCGTTACGTTAAAATATAAAGACGTTATCGATGACGCACTATTCAATTTTCGTTTTCACGGGATCGTTTGCGAAGAGTTTAAATAACTTTTCGCCGCATCAATAATTAATTTTGGAGTAGCAGTTATTATTCCACCCGGAGTCGTGTGAAACGCCTGTCACCCGCCGGCCTAATCGCCGAGGTTGGCTGCGCGCGGCAGCAAATCGATAGCTGTTGCATAAATGTACGTAACAATTATTTGTATAGCGTACCACGATGGCATAATCGTGCGCTCCGAGCGTACAGTTTGTACGAGGATTTAATTTTTGAGACGGTTTTGGCACTCGGCTGCTGAACGGATTCGATACGATTCCATATTGACGCACTTAAAAAGTAACGTCAGTCAAGAATGCGCGTTATTACTGTTGTTGTTATTATTATTATTATTATTATTACGGTACCGTTGTGCGACTGGTAACTGGCGATTATCCGTTTCGCGAAAATAATAATAACGACAACCGCGACTGGTGTACATTCTGTGAGAGCAGATCGTGCAATATGTAATGCGAACACGCATTATGCACACGTGCCCAACGGTTTTAACTTAACTTCGAGGAACGCGAATAGTGTTTTGAAATCCGAAACGGTTCGATCAGAAAGTTTTGCGTGTACACGAACGTATAGGGATACGCAGTGCATATTACGACGGTACAGCTTAACACGAGAACGTAATACGGGCATTACAAGCCGTTTTATCCGAACACGTTTTTTCGCGTGGACATGTAGCGCGAGCCACTGCAGCGTTCATTCCCGCTACCGTCCCTGTAGCTCCTGCGCTTCGTGCATGTATTCGTCCCGACAACACGACATGGTATTTGTTTCACGTAATCGCCTCCGACATCTAAAGCCGATATTGTAGTTCTTATGGATTCCGAATGCAAAATTGAATCGTTTAAATGCTAAAAAGTGTCCCTTTATTGTTTTTTCCCACAAAATTATTTGCATTTTAATGCACGGGCTTTTTAATATCGTAAATGTTTTCGTCTCGCATAATTTGTTCCAAAAACAAGACTAACAAATAAGTGAAATAAAATAAGTTAAAATATTGTAATAATATCCGTTGCAATTACCGCTGTTGTGGGCCTACGTTACGTTTTGCTCGTTCTTTCGATTAAAGTACATATACATTTATTACATTTTTCTTTTTCGCAAACTAACGCATGTACTTATAATAGTAAAAACGGTTAAGTACAGCATGTAAAAAAAAAAATCTTCACTATAATATAATAACGACGACCGTGAGAATAAGAGGTTCGTTACGTGTTTGATACGACTTACACTTGTTGAGGATACGTTTACGTCTGAAGTGCAGTTGTTTCGAAAACGGCTTTTTAGAAAAAAAAAAAAAACTTTAACCACACTCCGTTAAGCTTGGTTCACGTATGCCGACTCTAAACGCTGTTTTAATAATGCAATCCAATGAGATTGTCGGGCAGAAAGAGGAGCGGGTGATTAGCGGTCTTTGTTTCACGCTTTTACTTGATGATTTTAACGTATTCTATTTCCAATAGTTTGCGTAAAGGATTTTGGAAACATTGTTGAATTCGTCGTGAAGAGTATGTTCTTTATATCTATCATAATAGATCGAAAAGTCTTATAATATTAGCAAGTGCATCCTTCCTAAAGATAATGCGACATTTGAAAAAACTCCGAGGTTTTCTGTATCAATTTATATGCGTGTGTGGACGATCGAATAGAAACAATAAAAAACTGCCGTCACACATCACAACGTATCATTTAAAAAAAATTTGCGAAAAGTGAAACAAGGGTTATGCACGTGCACGTTGAGAAATGTATGTATTACATACAATATAAATTAGTAAAACGAAGGTTTCCTTAACAACGATTTGGTGTGACAACGACGCGTTGTGACATCCGGCGTGACGTATGAGACAAGATTTAAATGAGGCCCATAGCGATAGGACATATCCACGTCGAAAATCCAATGAACTTTGTCGGATATTAGCGAATAATTATCGAAGCCTGTCAAACCCCCGGAACCATCCCCCGTCGGCGAACTGCTACTTCACCTGTAGCCTAACCTAACCTGTGTGCGCCTCATCGAACGATCATTAGCATTGATTATAATACACCGTGCGTGCGCATTGTACAATAATGAACACTATTATTTCGCAGCGACAAAGCAGAGGACGCGTATACTGAGAAAAAAATACTATTAGTAACATTGACAAACATGTTTTGTAGATTGTTAACAAATTTAATATTTATTACGCTGATAATATTTTATTATGATGATACAAATAATGTCGTATACTGCAGTAATTTATTTTTTTAAATTGACAATGAATTATCAATTTGATAAATCTTATTATATTAATTCAACAGTGTGTATTGATAATTTTGAAAATATATATTTTTTTTTAAATCAATTATTATTTTGTCATTGCTATATTGAAATGTACTTGAACGATAAAAACATAAAACCAACCCAACTGCATTGTTATTTATATTTTTAAGCTAACAAATTAGTTTTTTCATTTTGACAAATATTTCATTAACTTCATAAATTATTATATTTAAGTAAATATTAAATTCAATTTTGAAATTTTACATGTATATTTTTCACAGAAGCCACGCGCTTCTCAGTGGGTATTTTGTCTTTCTTAAAATTAGGTCATCGGCCACATCGCGTATTGTTAATACGAAATTCGCTTAGATGTTTGGAGACTACAAATAATTTTATAATTTTATATATTAATTAATGAAAGTTTGAACAATGGGAAAATAAAATTTTTTGTTGACTCTCATAAGGCTTTATGTCTACACTGAATATCCACCAAAATGAACAAAAAGCAAATGAAAAGTACGACGAGAATATTCGATAATAATTATTCAATTCTAAATTTCACTTTAGGAATTTATGTTTTCAAATGTCTACTTAGCTTCTTAATAAGTTCCAGATAAATTGTTATATCTAAATTTTGATTAATTTTTTCAATTATATTTATTAAAGTCTTACTGCAAGTATTATAAGGTAAATCAATAGTAGTTTTAATTATTTATATTAAGTACCTACCCATACAAGTAATTATTATGACTCGGAAGTTGTAGGAGCTAAAAAAGGAAAGATATGCATGCAAATATAAATGAAAAAATTGCAAATATGCATTAAAAATGTTAAATAGGTATGTAAAAATATTTAATAAATATGCAAAAAACATATTCTGAATTTTTTAAAAAAAATGGATTTATGTTGTTAATAAATTAATAATATACACAATAGGTAAATTTTTTTTTTAAGTGAATCGACAACAGTGGGGGTACAGGTAGTCCCAATACTTCCCCAAATAGGTAACTATTTACAACTAAAAAAAATGTATAATTGGTTGGAATGTTGACAAGATAAAAAGTACTTTACATAAGTAATATGACATTTTATAGATAGAATAAGTGCGTATCACATCGTTGTTGTTAAATTAATTGTTGACTGTAACAATAGCAATAAATATCTTCATTGATAATTTTGAATTTTATATTCAATATAAATTGAAATATACGGGTAAATTATATTTTAATAATATGCGTTCGAAATTAATGAAATGTGCATTTTTTTAGTTAAAATTGACAAGATATGCAAAATATGCATTTTAAATTTTCGCATTTTTGAAGTCGCCATTGAATAGTTTAGATTTTTAGCTCGATCTGCTATAAATTGGGAACATACAAAACAATATTCAATTCCTACAACTTCCGAGTCCTAGTAATTATAAAAGTTTTAAGATTTATGTACCATATACTTATAAAATATTACTCTTGTATGGTAAAAATAAATTATAGATAATTAAAAACTATACAAAAATTTAAAAATAAAAATCAACAAATCAGTTATTTTAAACGGAAAAATGTTATAATTCAATCAGATTCTATTAATGCGATTTTTTTTTATTTAATGAGATTTTTTAATAATAAGTATAACTTAAATTTTATTTAAATATTAAAATTTAAATAAATTTTGTTTTTATTCTCAATAAAATTTAAGTTAATAAATGTATTTAACATTTAATTTTATAATTAATAATATATTATTATTTATAATAAAGGTACCAATATTTTTTATATTTTTTTAGTAAGTGTTATAAATATCATTACATATATTTAATCACAAATATCTTAATGATATTTACTAATGTTAAATTTAATATTTTTAAAATATGTATAATATTTGTACAGGTTTAAACGTTTAATTCCAAAACTGCAAGTAGATATTGGCTGTTTCTTCTTCTTCTTTTTTTTTTCTGCTATTTTGCTAACTACTTTTTTATTTTTGTTTGTAAATCTAAATTCTCTAACATTAAAACCCTAGTGGTCAATTTTAAAATATTTCACTCACTTACGTCATACAGTACATATGAATATGCTCAGAAATCTCGTCATCAAGCATTACAATGTTTAAATAATTTTAATATGCACACTTCAACAATTTACTGTCCCTTTATAGATAATATTGATAGTATAAATTCAAGTATTAAAAGTAATAAAAACGTCCTAGAAAAATACCTTGATGCGCCTACATTAGATAATCATCTGAATTACTCAACAATAACATCTCAATGTTTAAATTTAGATTGGGCTATTAGTTATTTATACAAATCAGCAACTATATTTGTTATGAGTTCCCATAATAATAATAAATTTACGTTAAAAGATGTTATAAAAATACAAATTGGTATTGTTGAATATTACATCAAACCAATGGTATTTATTCTTACAGAATTAAATAATACCCAAATAGAACATTTAGCCAGGAAGTTATAACTTAATAAACGCTACACAGTTTTATCAAATCCTTTTCAGCCTTTTAATACCGAATTTCTGTTAGAAAAATTGCTTGTTCTAAATCAATATGTTTTTGACTTGTAAAGTAAATCGAATGCAATTTGTAATTTTCAGGTTAGATGACCAAAAGAGCACTATTATACTTGAATGAAAAATTTAAAAAATATTTAGAGCATGGTGATAATTGTAATAGTTATATTAATATAGTTATATTATAATATTATATTATATTATATTATTGCGTATATAAATTATATTTATATTTATTAATATAATTAAAAAAAAAAAAAAACGCAATTTTCATCAGCATAGTAACGGGTATATCAAATTATGGTCAGCAGTGAACGTGTTAAGTAATAATAATTCAAGTAACTCCCATTTTGTGCAAGTTAATTTTTGAAAACAGAAAGCGTTGCATTATGTAGGGAAATTAGTTTTTACTTATTTTTTTTTTTATATGTGGATGATGTAGAATTAAATAATTTTTTAGAGTCTCACTTAATGTCCCAATCAATATTTGCTATTTACTGCAATGTTCCACTTGCAGAAAACAGTTCTCTACTGTCAAATGTTTTCTTAACCGCCCTTATAAAAACTATTGATTATCAACAATTCGGAAATGCTTAGTGCCTCGAACACATGCTTAGTGAATTTATTTCGTGAAATTAATATCTTTGAGAAGAAGAAATTACAGTTACAACAAAAGACGAACAATTCCATGTGCATTTTATTCTAGGACTAATATTGAGAGATAATTTAGAATTTAACACTATATTTGATTTTTGAAAATCTCTCTCATCTAATTAATATTTTTGTTTTTGAAAATCTAGCAAGCCTGAAATGTTAGTGTTATTTTTGAGAATAGAGAATGAATACATACAATAAATATTTATGAGATATAAATACTAATAATTTTATAAACACTGGGATTTATGGACAGTCTATTTTAAATACAATTTACATTATTCATGTTGTGATAAATAATTGTGTAGATGTTATACATGACATGTTTGAAGGGATATGCCATTACGATATTTATCACGTAATTTTATATTATACGCAAACTGCTAAATTATTCTCTTAAGAAAAATTAAAAAATCGTATAACCACTTTTAACTAAAGTGTAATAGAAGTTGGTAATATTTCATCCCCAATTACATTGTTACATTTGCAAAAGATCACTTAAAAATGTCTGTCGAGAGGTAATGAATTTTTTTTCCTTCTCATTGCAGGAGACTTAATTCCAGAAAATAACAATGTATGGAATTTCGTAATTATTTTATTAAAAATAATAAAAATGTAAATGTCTTACGAATATACAGATAATTTATTAAAATATTTGAAGCAATTAATAAAATACTATAATTCTTTATACAGCCTATTTTTTAATGATACCCTTAAGCCCAAACATCATATTTTGATACACTAGAGAATATACTTAAAGAATGATTTTATTTAACCAAGTTTATTTATGAAATGTATCTATTTAAATTATTGGAAATAACAGCAATTTATAATACAAAATGATTATCTTAATTCAAAAAATAAAGTAAAATGGTTTTTATTCTTATTTTGAAGACTAGAAAGTGGATTTAAATAAACATATAGTTTTAAATCTAGTTTTTAATTAAATAAATTACTTGATTGAACCATCAATAAATATGATTAATACTTTAATGGGTAGAAAAATTTTCATAACAAAATAGTTAACAATTTTGTTGGATTGAAACAGATTATTTTATCAGTAACAAATAAATGTTATCGGAATTATAAATTAATAATCTTAATCACAAATGTCTTATAATTTATTTATTAAATATTTCATTGTATTGATCAGATATTATGTTAAAATTATTGTAAAATATTGTTTTCCATGAAAATATAATATTATCAAATTAATAATTTAAGTTGAGTCAAAATAATAAAATGTTTGTCATTTTTTAAAATTATTATGAATTGATAATTTAATATTGTCAGTTAAACAAATCTGTTTGTAAGGTGAATAGTGATAAAAATGTTGTTGACTGAATCCATAATTTTATCAATATTATCAAGTTTTTTTCGGTGTAAATAAATTATAAATATCTAACACGTAATGCACGATTTTATTATTGTCCGAGTGGTCGCGCATAGCTTTTCAATAGTCATTCAAAGTTTGGAACATGCGATAATGATTTATGGTATCGGAGTAAATAAATAATATTTCCCATGAAGTTAATCGTGTTTGTAGTTTATTGTTGATGTTTTTTTTCTTTCTAATGAAACATTCAACGTGAGGTCATTTCAAACTGGCTAAACCGTTTTTAGCGACGCCGAAGGGACCGGTAAAACAGTGACATCGTTTTTCTCCTGATTGTTTGTTATTTCATTATCAAAACTACCTGTACATTGTATTAACCGGACAATACGCGTTAAATAGTTGATGGTGGTTAAGTAATCGTAAATAATCGGTAATATCTGCTACGTGTGAAGAGACTAGATAAAGAAAACCAGAGAAAGAGTGATAGAGCGAAAAACAATGAAAAAACAATTATGTGGAGTTCCATGGACCGATAGGGACATGGGTCACGGTACAGGCACATACGTCGAATGCGTGACGCGTGAATGTGATTGTATTGTTAAAATAATAATCTACGTTAAATAGCTGTGATGAATTCATTTTCGTTAGTGAAAAAAATGAAAAAGCAACAGTATACTAGATAATTTTCTTCTCTTTAAAACATCAAACGAAAAGCATTATATACAAATTCACGCGAAACGGTTTTGTCCCGCGTAAAACGCATTTTTATGACGTATTACGAATGTTCCTTTTGGATATGAAGTAACCGTTTATTTTGGACATATATGTATTTGCCATCACGGGTTTCACGTAGATCGTTAACGGCCATTCCCAACAGTTGCGATACTGTAACAAATTATACACGTGCGCGATCGGCTATCTGGACATGTTTGGAGCACCCTTGGTCTTCACAGCGACGACGTGACTTCGTTATCCATCAGACGTCTCTATAGAACATCCGCAGTCGGCAAACAATAAATAAGTCTTGCTGTCGATTCAAGTAGAGCAGCATCACTGCGATAACATCATGACTATCGTTATATTATTATCATTTTAATTGTTATATTAATTATAAGATGTTGTTTTTATAGAATTTTGCGACGTTTATTACTTGTATGTTCATCTGCCACTGCGACAGACGTGACATGCGATCATTTGGATAAAAATGGTTATAATCACAAGGAATATTTGTGAGTGAGAAACTTGGGAACGTATACCACCTTCAGTTTATGATTAGTACATTATTATTTATTATGATTGGAAACTAATTTTGAATAATTTCTCTATTAACAGCTGTGTAAGACCTAATTGTTCTTCTATGCACAATTCTTTATTAGAGCTATCACAGTTTACATGATTTTAACACTAACATCATGTCGTCGTCATGTTTATCTCACCAGTCAACCATTTAAATGGTAATCGTTAAGTTTTAAATCCATAACTTGTTTTAAAATCGATTCGTTCCGGTGTGGATAAAATTCACTTGTCTTGTTATTATAATTACGCTCATGTTCCGACTGAAGTGTACATACTGGAAAATATAATGACACGCAGAATACCGCGGTTAAATTTTAGCGTTTTAGGTGTGATACATTGAAAATGTATTTTAACATCGTTTTTCGTCGCGTTCTAGACCTGAGCTTGTTGTATCATCGCAGTGATGTAAGTAAGATAATATCTAGGTAAGATAATATATTATATTAATATAATATAAATATATATAATAATTATTTATAATATATATATATATATATATATATTCTTTAGTACCGTCAAGAATTTTCGCTATGAATCGGATAATCAGCCAAAAAATCATCAACGCTGAAATTCAAGCGAAAATAACGTGTTGGAGACGTACCATAACGTATAGGGATGTTGATACATAAGCAGAACGATGCGCTGTTCCTGCTCAGTGTCCTCAGTTAGACCGATTGGTATTTTTAAACTTTTGATATTCCGAACTAAAATGGTTAACACGTGTGGTCGTTACACACGTACGACGAATTCGTTAAAGTATGAAAACATTACACAAAAATATTAGTTTTCAACTGAAATCGATAACCGTGCGTATCGTTTATTATATTGCAGTCGGCGTTTATTTGGATCATACCATTGCAGGTATACGATGATAATATCACGTTATGGTTTACAGCATTTTATCGGTTTCCATTAAAAAACCTTCAAGTGTATTATATTGTATTATATGCACTATAGTATTGTTCTTTTTTTTTTACTTTTTTTTTCAGGTAATTTCTATATACTGTTCGGTTGTACATCGATTTATTACAGAATTTGCAATACATTTTTTTTTGGAAGGTCTTACACGATTATTGCGTTGTGCTATGCGTGCAATACCGGTGTTATGTTTTCATTAACCGCAGATACCGATCGTTAACAATTTGCGGTTAATCTCGGTTATCATTTATTTTTCGTATTCAATACACATGCTTAATATATAGCAATACGAGTTATTTGCCGAAGTCGTTTACATTTATCGTCCCATGTATAGCAAAATATTTAAATAGACTTTGCACTTGGTAACTGTACATCGATGAGTATACACAATAATAATATTGATACATCATACGATGTGATATCGTTGAGTGTGTACTCGTGAACGTATATCATACACAATCCAATGGGATTTCGGGCGGCATGGTACGTTTTTCGTATCGTGTAAGCGCTGTCGGTTCGCACCAACATAAAAACAGAGTTCGTTGTACACCGTGATATTGTTACATCAATATTCGCGTCCGCTGTATCGGTACAATTTTGTTTTCGCTCAAGATTTTTTTCATTTTTACACTCTCCTCGCGCATCAATCACATAGTCTTAGCGTAATGGCACGATAATATTATTTTTATTTTTATTTTTCAATATCCATCTCGATTTTAATAGGCTGTTTCAAAACTAATTTCAAAGTCACTCCGTGACATATAAGATAATATGTAAGATATTAGTATTTTTAGTGCCGACCAATTATATTCGATTTAGGCAATTATATAATAGCGTCAAATATTATGTTGAATTATTATTACAATAACCATTTAAAATTATAATCTTGATTTATTATATTATGTAAGTTATGTTTTGGGTGATTATGGGATAGATGCTATTCATATTGTTAATATTTTATATATTTTATGTTTTTCATCGTTATACCAGGAATAAATCGAGTTAAATTAAAAAAATAAATATATTTTTATTTATTGATTGATATGATTCTATACTTACTAAAATGCTTAGGCTATTGATAACTTTTATTTAATTTAAATAGTTAAGATAAATTCATAAGTCAAATTGGTCCTTCTATGCTCCTTCTTAGAAGCATCACAAGTTCAATGCCTGGGTTCGAGTTCTTTGTTCAAAAACGATCTGATTCCATTTATAGGTCATTACTTATTTATATAAAAATGGTACGTATTCTATGGAGTTGAAATCCGATTGTTTTATTGGTCCCTAATGGATTTATTATATCCACATAAGAAGATTTTTCAATAATAAGAACGTCTAACGGCAAGAAACATTTGAGAATTACCGATAATTTTGCAATTTAAAATAATTTAACATTTCATCAGTTTTTCATGGTACATTGTACTTGCCCAATTTAAGCAGTGGTATGTCATTTACACTGTACCTCCTCCTCACATAAATTTTGATATAAAAGTTGCTCTTTTCGTATTCTCTGCGATAAGTTAATCAATTGGTCAACCCGTGAAGAGAGTGCGGAAGAAAAAAAGTGGAAAAATAAATCTAGCTCTTCTTCCAAGCCGTGGTTACAATAATATTTGCATACTAAAAATAAATAAAATGTTATTATTAATTAAATGTTATGTTAAACTATGTATTGTATAGTATAGGTGCTTTATGTATAGTATAATTATAATTGAAACTTGCGTGCACGGTACATAATTACTAATAATGATCGTTGACTATTATCTAGGTGAATTTCTAGGGCTTGGGTACAACACAAGTCTGTTTGCGGTCACGAAATAAAGTGGTCCCCTTATTATTAATTCATTCTACAAGATTTACCGAGGGGCTATGGTGACTTGGCAAACTACTGCGCTGAGAGAAAATTTAAATGTTGGTCGAACAGTTTAATACCATCAACTAACAAAGCCATTGTACACAGAACCTTTTCATAGTGAGCGAATATTATTAAAATGTGTAAATTTAAATTGCGTCGCTTACATATAGACGATGGGTCACCCACAAGATGGTGGAAAAAAAATAGTAAGTATGTTTTTAAATAAAATTATTCAAGACAAGAGTATACGTGACGACAGCAATGATGATGTGTTGCAAGATTTAAAGGCGTCAATTAAAAATATACAAATTAACGACGAAGAAACGCGCGTCCGTCGATGATTTTCCACTGTAATTGCCAATGTCACGGTAAAACGTTGACATCTGGTTGAATGGATACGCCTATAGAAGCTTGTACTTATTTATTTTTCGAAATGAATAACTTAAGATAGCCGCTATTGAAAAATATCAATACCAAGTAACATAGAGATTCATATTATCCAATGTTAAAAAAAAACCGAAATACAAACATTTTTACTAACAAATTTAGATATTTAATTTACTTGAGTTTTTACTCACTAGCATATATCAATAGTTACGAGTTACAAATTTCGTTTAAACAATGTGCGTATGATTATGGTTCATTGTGTACGTTTAGAAACTGAGAATTAGGCACTCTCGTATAATGAGCTTTCCTAATTAGTTTATGTAAATGATCAATTTTACTTCAATAGATTTTTTTTACTCATTTCTGTTGCAACTGTTGTATGAATCATAATAATACGAATGTAATAAATCCATATAATGTAAATTACACGTAGAACACGATGTCGCGTTAGTATTAATATTTTAGTTACGGCGCTGCAAGAAGAGGATGTAAAAGATGGTGATGAAACGAGCCCGACGGTATTCACAGTGTGCTTTTGCATCGTTACGCAATATAATGAGAGGTTTTCGGTCGTAATAGGTAATGTAGGCATAAAGTATTAATAATTAAATTTATAATTTTAATAGCTGACGAATATCCTTCTCTTGAACTTTAACTGTACCGCATTTATATTAATTTAACTATAGTGTACGAGTTATTAAATATTAACCGAAACGCTTCAATGATTTAATTTATACACAACATACTTGTGATAACTTTTAGTTTTCAATTTAGTTGAAAAAAAGTTGTAATTGTTCTACTGTAATTAGTATACGTTTCCAAAAAGCTTTCAAGACCGTTTTTTATTATTGTAATATACAATATACATTTATTTGCGTCGAATCAAAATTAAACGTAAAACTTAAATGAACGACTCTTCTCCATGCACGCCAATCGACGAATTTCACCTTCAACGAGTGTACATTGTGCGACGGCATCAGAATTATAAACCGTTTAATGTTTATTCATATTGGGTTTGATCCGAGTGAGATTTACATTTGCGTGCCCAGGTCCGAGGATTTTGTGTCTAAATGATTAATGATGATTGCGAGTATTTCGAAAGGGACCAGCGTTTCGTCACACCCATCATCAATCGAAATATTCAAACCGAAATGATCACTGCCCCGTTTCTCCGTATGCGTTTCTATTATTGTGTTTACACCCACCCTAAACGCGACGCTTTTCTCTCTATATGAAATGCCCGCAGCGGTGCACACATTTCGATTCGCATCTCGCATGGCACGAACGTTTGTAGAAATAGTAGTTTTGTCGAAAATCACTTAAAACCTGATTCCGTCCCTTCGTTCTCAAAATAAAATTTTCAAATACTGAAAGGTTTGATTATTTTCATTTTTTTTATTTTTTTTTATACTTATATAAATTATTATAAATGTTTAATAATACGTTAAAAATAAATGTTTATTTTAACATTGTTCGACGATCTTTAGCGATGTAATATTGGAAAAAATCCCCTTGAATTATCTTTACGAACACAGAAGACACCGCGATAATCATAGTAGATCCATGTGACACACGCGGAATATTTTTGATACGTCGTCGTATTAACCTATTTTATACATTTGAAGACTTGGTGCAGCGAAATGTTGAACAAAACGATACGTGTTAGCGAAAATGTTTATAGGTTTTAACTCAAAAATGAGAACTTCATAATGTGTCCGCATGCTGTGATAATATTTATGTACAACAGTCACAAGTAATATAATGCGGGTTTCCGTCGTCGTACGAATACATAAAAATCTTTAATTATTTATGATGTTATAACAATAATAATAATAATAATAATAATAATAATAATAATAATAATTATAATAATAATAATAATAATAATAATAAGAATAATATTAATACTATCGTTAAACCAATAAAAACATAGTTTAAATTTACATGTATTCTCGCCACAAAGGATGTAATAATATACGCAGACTCGTCTCGGATATCAAAATATTTATGTGCCCTAAATTTCTCACCATTTTATCGCGTACCGTTGTCACGATGCCCATCGGAGATAGTTTGTTCTAGTTCGCGCGGGCGAATGTACGCATAAAATATATTTTTATACTCATATTATTTAAGATAACATAATAATAAAAAAAACAATAATAATAATAACAAACGCGGCCGTCTGCACGAGTATCTTTTCGGATGTTTTTATGCGCGTGTAACGTGACGGCTAGTGTCGCGCGTGCCGGTACGTCAGACTTCAATAATGTACCGTACCGTGCTGCGGTCTGCGATATGATCTCAATATTGCGTAATGTTTTTTCTATTCCTGTTTTTTCAACCTATACCGTATATGTCGCGTTACGGTTACTCGAAAAAGATGCGTTTTACAGCCCAAAAATGTCCCGTATGCGATCATAGTATTAAAATTACTATTACATGGTGTTATATCACGCAATAAAAAATAAATAAATAAATAAATAAAAACAAAAATAATAAAAACAAAAATTGAAAGAAATACAAGCGAGAAGCGAACGCGAACCTGATTTTTTACTTCTCGTCAGGATTTATTTTTATTCTTTTTCCGTACCAATCCCGTTCGCGTACCGTTCGGACGGAATTAAAAACGAGTGATTGCCCGGCCACCGACAAGACGGTGCACTTATAATGTCATGATTTTCGTTTAAATTTTCCAGAACATACACTCGAGATTAAAATTATAATAAATAACCCCCTTTCGCGGGTCGAACGCTTAAAGTGTGGACTAATATTGTTCCAGAATATTGCGAGCGTAAACAAAAAATAAAATATATGAAACAATATCTACGTTGGCTATGAAAAATAAACGAAAAATATTGATTATTTTCGGCAATCCGCGAAACGTGGAGCTTCCGGCGTTAAACCGTGGAAAATTCACTCACCTGAAACAAAATGAAAAATCAAAATCAAAAATGTGTTAAACCTTTCCAAAAAAACACAGAAATACATATTATACGTGCATGCATTAAATAATATATACTAGATGAGGTCGACGGTGAGGTACGTGACGCGCAAAAAAAACAACTTGGCTAGAGTTAGTTAACCATTATAATTTTTACACTCATTACACTCTTTGTAAGACCATAGAAGAACCGGCCGTGATATGGTATGTAGATTAAACAACACAAGATTCATTTAAATGTAAAGTGCACAGATAGAGTAGTCATCTATAATTATTATAATCGTATTCGATTTCGTCTCCATAAGTATTATGTAGCAAACAAGCGATATATATATATATATATATACATACATACATACATACATATATATGTATATACATACATCATTAGTGCTTGAATTGAACTGATGGGTGACGGAGCTCTCTAGTATTTTTTATTTTTATTTACGTACCCCAACTATATTTTTTTACTGGGACGGGGGATGTCAAAATTAATGCCCCAAGTAATTTTTATTAAAATGTGATTTTAAATTGTTGACGATGATATAATAAATGTTATTGTTTTTTTTTATATATTATCTTTTACTCTTTTTCATGGTTATTTGTATCATATTGTATGGTCCTATATTTTTAAAAGTTTGTATACATAATAAACGTTTAAGAATAAGGCATATGGGTATTATAAAGATGTGCAGCAGAAACATAGTATTCAAAATGCAGGTAAGTTATTAATGACTGTATACTAGAATCTAGTAACTAGATGAGGTCGACTAGGTAGTATCGGAATAGCTTAAATTGGATTAACGTGCATTTTGTTTTAAAATACCTTCATTTTAAACATTTTTAGTATGTGGAGAAAGCCTACAAGATTGAGTACTAATGTGAAATTTCGAGTCACCATAGGGTATTATGGTTTTGTTGTATAGAGGGAGGATGTGGGGGGACGAGGTCCCTCATGGGTCTCTGTCAAGTAAATTTGTTCTTGGAACGCAGTTTTTTATCGTTGTATTGAACTTCACTACTTATTTTTTCTCAATTGGAGTACTATGTATCAGTTGTTAGAACTTTTACATGATTAGCAATAAGAAATTAGTTAAAAAAAAAATAAAAAAACTTTTCAATGTTCAATTATTTTTGTTTTGCGTTTTAAATCCAAATGTTGTCAGTTTAACTTTGTATTTTAAAAGAACTTTTTAAACAATTTCAATTTAAGTTTGTTATATACTATCTACAATTGATGTAATATTCATAAAAAAAAAGTTGGAATTCAGTTCATATTATTTTTTTCTTATCCATGAGAACGCTATGTCGTTTTAAACGTAACTCGATTTTAATTTTAATTATATATTAATAAAATACAATTTTTCCGAGCAAAAGTAATTTTTTTTTAACCAATTATGAATAAAATTGTAAAACTAAAAATAAAATAAAAAATAATGGTGTATTTTGTGATAAATCTTATGCGCAATCTTTATTCCGGAGCGTTGCCACACCCTGATCGATTTTCGCATAAATAATTATTAATACCATTATGAATTTATATATCTGACGTATTTATATATATATATATATAAATTAACGATATTTAAGTTTTAATTTTTGTATACAGCACTCATAGATACTATGACTGTATAAATAAAAATATGTGATCGCTATAAACTTAAAATGTTGAATGTATCTTACTTGTTGAAAAAGGTGCCCTAAGCAATAACTATAATTGAACAATCGATAACAAATTCACTATTGTTGTGCAACAGGAAAATTATTATTTATTTTTATTTATACTTTCCCAGGAAAGCGGTGAGTGCTTTAAAAGTTCCTTATGATCCTTCTATAAGTTTGTTCTATACATACGATGGAAAAAAGTTTTATGGTAAAAAAATATGGAATTGTTTGATTTTAATGGTTTTTTTTAGAAAGTCGTATTAGACGTACTTAAAAGTAATAGAAGATTTTCCAGTCATGTCCAAGGCAATTATACAAATAGCTATCACCTAAACTTAGTTAATTTACAATGCATATGCTTGATAAAAACATTCATTGAAATTTTACTAAATAGAGATATATATTACTATAACATATTATATTTTACTATGTGCTATCATTTATTTCAATCTTTTTTGAACATTTACATAATTTTTCAAGTAAAAATACATTAAAAAATCTGAAAATTTTATTGTTATCACATTGTAATTGTAATTTAATAATCTGATAGAATTACAAAAATCTATAAATACTATTTAAATTAATATTTATGCAAACGTTAATAGAATGCACTATAAAAACTAGTTTATACCGTATACATGCACACATACCACATGCAATTTGAAGTATATTTTTTTCATAAAGTATGACATAATATAAGGTTTTTTTAAATAAATATTTCTATGTTTTAATCGTTAATTGTTTTTTTTCTTTTGCGAGATTTTGAATTTTAAAAAACTCGCTGTTACGAATACATATTTGTACAACAAATAGTCGATCCTAGTTCAAAATTATTTTACTACAGAATAACTAGCAAATAGTCTTTTTTGGACAACCCGACACCCGTAGTACCATGTTCTATCTGTACTTTGGTAAGTTTTTATTTTTGAAAACAGCCTCTTCACTCGACAATATTTTATTCGACCCATTATCTTTCAAACGACCCTTGCCATAATATTAGTCAATTTTAATGTGATGGGTTGTATGTCCATATAGTGGATCGTTTCTAAGCATGTAGTATAACTTGTAGTATAACCCCCCAAGAAGATAATCACCCATAAAATATACTATAATATATTCGCGGTGTTCACTCATCACCGAGTGTAGTTAGTCGAGTACGCAAGAAATGAATGGCTATTTTATTTTTATTTTTTTGTGAAGACCACGTTTTACAATCTGCTGAGAAGACGTTATGACAGACGATGCGCGCAGTCAGTGATCACAATCGCTTGGATTCGAATTTAAAAATCGGTCACGTATATAAGTTCGAATAACGTACCCGAATTGAATAGATCGTGCACGCAATAATGAGTTACGGAATAACACAGTTTATGGTTGGATTTTAAATGATC
Organism: Sipha maydis; assembly: GCA_034509805.1. Classification (NCBI taxonomy): domain Eukaryota; kingdom Metazoa; phylum Arthropoda; class Insecta; order Hemiptera; family Aphididae; genus Sipha; species Sipha maydis. Next base: position 14,282 of record JASXSY010000524.1, on the reverse strand, counting down.
TACCGTTACGTATAGTAATCCAATATTTTGCTCGTCAAGGGGTACGAATTGACTATACTATTTAAATTGAACTTCATCGTTCATTAGTCTCTCTCCTCATCCACTCATTTAATATAGGTTACATATTCTTACGTATGTTATTTTTATCGAACCGTTGAACCTTTTGGGGCAAAGTGTTTCCCGAATGTGTGTACTTATGGACACTCACTCTCTATGGAGTTCAAAATATTGTTACACTCGATATAAATATAGTTTTTCAAAAAATATGGGAATGGTAACAAAAAATAAATATGAAATGATACAATTTTACATTCATAACCAAATTTATAGAACATTATAATACGGTTGAAAATAGTCCCGTGGTTGTAAATACGTTCAATGGTACAATATTCATATTATAATTATGGATAAAGTTATAATTATACGATATAATAAATTCTACAGAATACAATTATAAATTAGAACATAGAGATTTAGTTTACTTTGTTAGATTTAAAACGAAATACATTTTAATGTATATAATACATGACAAGTCTTGACAATCAGTAACATTGAAAACTAGAATTTATATTTTTTCTTTTAACATTTGAGGTATCAAAGTTTTATTAAATGGGTTTATTTATTATTTATAATATCCATAGTTATTTGCTGTCAATTTTTTCGATCTTATTTTTCTCGTTTTTAAACATTTTATCTTCTATTTTCACCAATTTTATTTGTGTAATTATTTAACTGTTTCAACATTATAAAGTCTTTTCGTATTTTGATATTGGATTCATGGAAACGAAACGAGGTAATCGTTTCTCAGTATGTAGATCCCATGGGTTTCACTAGTATTGTGTATGAAATTGGTATTTACATATTTAACACACATTCTATGTATCACGATTTAAGTAATTCATATAATATATGAATTAAAAGGCAAATTCATTAAAACATTTTATCTAAAAATATATTATTATTGTTTAGCCCTAAACTGGTGAAAAAGAAGAAGATATTATAATTGTTAAACAACAATTATATAATTTTGTTATTGTTTAAAAAAATAAAAATATTTTCTACAACAGCGAATTCATTTCGTATAAAATTTGATTGTTACGGTGTAATAACATCATTGTGTATCATAATAAGCGTGCTTGCGCAGTTCTTATTTTATTTTAAAAATAAAAAACTTTAAAAGTGTGTACCTAACTATTCTGAAAATAACATTTCATTTAAAAATTAGCAACCATCTTATATCAAGCAATTTGATTTCGGGCTAATCAAGAACACTATTAGAATCTGTAAACTTAAAACGAAATATTTAATTACAGAGGAAGAAGAACAATATTTCATTTAATGTAAAATCTGTTTCACGAATCATTATACACTTGCTTGGAGCAAATTTGTACCATTAAGGCTTTTCTTATTTCTACGGAAATGTCTTATTGCGAATATTTCGCTGGTATTTTTATATTCTGTTTACATGCTTCATTTATTTAATTCTTTCGTTAAAAAAACCGTCATTGGTGTTATTTATACTGTGTACTGCTGTTATAACAGTATAGTAATGGAAATAAATAATACATCAGAATAGTCGTAACGTGTACACTGTTATTATATGATATTTATACGCATCGAAATGCTTTTGGTGCTTTATGGTGATCTATAGAACTGCGTGTTAGATGTCATATTTTATTGTTAGAACATTGATTAGTAATTGAATTCATAGGATTGTACACATAAAAACTCAAATTAAAAGTATAGTTCTCATATAGCGGAAATTTTATTGGTTGAGGCAACAAACTAAATTTATTGAAAATTCTATACAGGAGTTGAAAATCCGTTTTTAAATCAAAAAAACAATTTTAATTAATCGTTTCACCATAAACCATATAAGATTAACTCATACGTTCTTGATGACAAGAGAAGAACATCCTCAGTATCTGACCTGTGGAGTTAACACTTTAACACATAATTACAGAATTATATTGATTCATTGATAATTAAAAAAATACGAAATTCCCTCTATAGTGAAAAAGTATTAAAACCTGATATCGAAATAATCTGAAATATGATCTTTATAAGAAATGCTGATCTGTACAATAAAACGTAGAAATTCTAAACGTAAGATAACACAACAAAATGTTGATTTGGTAATGTTTAGATTTAATCAAGTCGATATATTAATCAATGTCTATAATTCATTATTTATATTGTGACAATTTCACTTTTTTGTTTTATCGGTGCACGCAAACCTGTTGGCGGTTCCAATACGCTGTTGGCGAATTTCCAACTTGTGTTCAATGGTTCTGTCCCCATCAACAGAGAGTACGAACGCCAACCGATGTGATAACGAAATAACGTTTTTATTAATGTGTAGTATGCCGATCAGCAATAGTGTTTCTTTTTTTTTGCATAACTTTAATCCCGAAAAGCTTTCCGACACTGATAATCGATTGTGTCTGATTTTTATTTATAATCCTATGTATTTTTTATCATTATTATTGTTGTAAAAAGTTCACCGTTAATACGGAGTAGCCCCTTTTCTATACACATCTTCGACTTTGTTCCCGTCGGATACGCGTAGAATAATGTGACCGTGGTGAGGTGATATATGTATATGTCGTAGCCGCTTGTGAAATTTACCATTTCATGAAATGGTAACGGCTTTTTAACACTTCGTGAAATACGAAAATATTTCATAATATGGTCACTTTTTTATGAAACGATCTTTCCAATTTGATATCGTGTAATTTTTTTCACAATCTGGTCGTTCACTTTGTGTACCGAGAATATATTTCATATTTATCATGGTCTTATAATCATTTTAATATAATATAATATAATAATCAGGGCTCGGAAGTTATAGTACTAAAAAAATTAATTTTTAACGCTTAAATATGCACATAAAAATATTAATATAAGCGCTTTAAATAGCACTAAAAATTGGAAAATATGCAAAATAAAATTGTCAACAAATTTTTTTATACATAATACATTTAATACATAGATTTAATACACAGATACATTTAATTTATAGATTTTTAATGTATTTCATAGAATAGAATATGGTGGTAAATATGTAAGAACTATAGGTACTATTTGAGAGTATGTACAACAATTCACGATCAATCGAACTCTTGATGTATCTAAATGATGACGGGACATTTAAATAAAACTACCGTGTTCAGTCAATAGTACATAGTTAAAACAACACCATGGTAATACAACAAATCCGATGATAGTGCGATAGTATAATGTAATCTAACACGATTTCAAAAATAAACAATTTATTGGAAAGGAATGGAATTGTCCGATTTAATCGACGATAACAGCGGTCTAAGACCGTTTATTTCGGATGAGTACATCTTAAAATACAACAATTTATTTTCATTCACATATTCATAGACGGCTGTTTATTATGTAATTTAGTTTTTAACAATATGTGTTTATTTCCTTTATTATCTAAAAATACGCCCATAAACAGCATTTAAAATTCCAAATTAGCAAAATAGCTTCCATAGTATGTATTTATGTGAAAATATTCCCAAAAATAGCACTAAAAATCTTAAATTAGCCAAATAGCGGTAAAAACCGTTAATATGCAAAAAAATAGCAAAATAAAATTTCGTATATGACATCAGGGAAGTGTGAAACATACTTGTATCTTACTTTGGATGTTCTAGGACGAACCAAGAAAAATATGCATTTGCTATAACTTCCGAGCCCTGATAATAATCATAATTATTGATTTAAACACGAAATTCCTATATCATAAATTGTATAATACAATTATATTTATTAAATTAAGTGACCCGGTTACCTGAAAAGAGCATATTATGTTTTATTGGTTTTGATATATCATATTACATTTTTTTCAAAGCTCAAAAGTGTATAGTCGGTGAACGGATCACATAGCATATATGTTCGTACATTCACGCATTTTAGGTACTTATTTTAAAATATTTTTGTATAATCGTTCATAATTATATGGAAGATTTTAATCCAAAAAGTGAATTTTACATTCAAATGGACAAGTATAATTTGACAAACCGGAAAAAAGCAATATATTACTGTGGAGATTGAGACAATTATGGCCAAAATTACTGTTGCTAAATTAAACAAGTAACTATCTACCTACTAGGTTAATTAATTTGACCATACATTAATCGCGAGTACCGGTAATTCATTTAAATTTAAAACACATGATATTTTTTTTTTTTACAGAGGTGCAAAGAAAAGATGCGATTATTACATTTTACAAAAATATGATGTATTAACTATGGCCAGTTCGGTACCGAATGCCGTAATGTGCGCACGTTGGTTATTAACAGTATGCTCGCCGCTCTCATATCTAATCGTTAACATCTTTTACGACTTTGTCCATAATTCATAATAATCAAATTATTATGTCACCGCAACCTAATGTGGTTTCTTCCAAAAATACGAACAAAAGACATCTTTCTTCATCTAGTCCAAAGGCAGAAGAAAAGAAAACCAAGTTTTTCACGAGTCCAAATCGGTTCTCCGTTCTCGCCAATCGTGACGACACCGACGTAAACCCATCCGGTTCCAACGTTAAAACACGCAATAGCGTCGACAAATCATGTAAGCCACCATCTATTGATAACGGGTACAGCCGCGGCAGTCATATAAAACAGAATTCCACCTCTCACAACTATATAACCCAGCTAAGAACACTCTCGTTAACTCACAGATTATTTTATTTTTTTGTTTCATTAAAATCGGTTCATTAGTTTGGGTGCTAGGTGGGAACATACATACATACATACATACATACATACATAAATTACACCTAAACACATTACCCTCCTTCCGAAATCGGATAAAAAGTGACCATATCATGAAATATTTTCGTATTTCATGAAATGGTCAATTTCACTAAGTGGCAACGACATACATGCATAAATAATTACTTTATATTAAGCTTGGGTATTGTATTCCAATAACTTTAATCATTTTTTTTATTTGTCTGTCTTTTCAATATTATATAAATCTCATTGATGTGTCTTCTTAACAAAGAAATACATATTTTTTTTTCTTATTTATAAACGTCGTGTTGACACGCGAGATGCACCTTTTTATTATAATGATCATTATCATCATATTGTCATTATTTGTTTTTTTATTTATTATACTTTTTTGAGTTCTATGGCCTAAAGCTTTCTCGGTACTATTTTAATAAAATAAACTTTCTATATCTTTGCAATTCTTGTTTTTCTCATTATATGTTACCAAGCCCAGCTTAAGGGGTAGGTGACGTAGGCTCACGCCTAGGGCGGCATTTTTCCTGGGTAAATTTTATGTATAAAAAAAATATTTGATGTGATATTTACTTGTAGGGGATGGCAAAACTAAATTTTTGCCAATATTTGTTTAAACACTTGAGCGTATATAACACGGTATGTTACATTTTTCTTCTTTAATAAATAAATATGCTATGAGTTCCTATGAGTTCTGGCTAATTATTTCTGCTTTAGATTGGTGACCCTTCCTATACAGGTTCGTCACATGACGTTCGCAAACTCAGAAACGACCGATAAGTCACAATGTCAGCTCTACATTATGCATCCGATTTTTAAACCAAAAACTAATAGCCTTGTTGCTGATGTTTTTTGAGATCGATAAAAAAAAAAATTACAAGATCGGTGGCTGATTTAACGGTCGGGAAAGTCGTACACGGACCTCTGCTGAAGAAAAACATAAATAAAACTTATGTTCACGGACAACCATAGAGTATTATTCAATCTTTATATAATGTAAAAATCATTGATCCTGTGGGCCCAAAAATTTAAATTTTATTTCGGAAATCCAAATCCCCTCAACTTCTCAACTGAACAGAATGTTCAAACTGATGACGTTACATTGGCGTTTTGATTTTTAAGTATAATTGAAAAAAGTTCAATCAAAGAAATTTAATATTTGAAGAAATCGAAAGGGACGTAAGCCGTATATTTAATATTGCATAAAGTCAACAGATTAAAAATCTAATTATTTTGTGTTTACATATTTACCATAATACTCGTATACGAGTACATACCGTGTAAATTCGTAGAAACGATCGGAAGTATCTATCAGACATTTGCAGATGTTAAATTATGTGTGTCAATATTAATTTCGACAGTAAATCACTGCTTATCTTATTAAGGTCTGTGGTTCATTTGTTATGAAATTCGCACGCGAAGTTTTCTCAGAGAAATGAATTTAATATTATTTCTAGAAACATTCTCCGACCGCATTTTCTACTTACGTCACAACAATTTTCGCCAACCCTCGAAAATGACCAATTTATTCTTATAATCTCAGATAATTTTGACAGTTTATATGATTATACAATATGTTTACATAAATAAGCAATCTAAAAAAAAAATTGAATTGTTTATAATATAATGAATCAATCAGTCCTCACGGGTCGAGGTCCCTCGTGGGACTATTTGGGCCTTTTGTGAACATTTTGATTAAATCAGTAAGTTATAAATTATTTTAGAAAACGGATTAATATTTTTCCAAAACGATTAAACTGTCCCCATCATATTACAATGTTCTGAGAAACCAATCTAATTATGTGCTCCAGTTAAAATGTTATAAAATCAATATGTCCTGTCACTGATAGAACTTGCAAAAATTCTCCAAAATTAAAGATTTAATCTGCAAATTGTAAAAAACAATTTGCAAAATATTGGCGTTAGTTCCAATTAAATCAGTCAATTTGGTGGGCTATATGAAGTTACCCTTCCTAATAAATAAATATAAATTGCTAATTGGAAGGTTATTTATATTTGTAAATTCTATAAATAAATTTGTCAAGTAATTTGCGAATATTCGCATAGGTTTCAAGTTTATCTGTCAACTTAACAGGGCTTACTTCACGAACGTGTAATATTTAATATTATATTGATGCGTAATAGACATACTACGTATTTAGACGATTATTATTTTATTTGTTAGACCTTCGAGACTAAACCTTGGTGTGATTTTCGTTCGTTATGTCATATCCGTTTTAATAGAACACAAATATGGTAGAAAATAACCAAAAAGCACATACCATGTGCATACATAACTATTGTAAAACGCGTGTGCATGAGGACGGCATAGTAATACCGATTAATGGAACACCGATAATTCGAAAGAAAGTAGTATTCTTTTGAAATGTTATTGAATAGTTATGATTATTTTTAACGCCTCATGATATCGACTTGATATATGTGTTTAATATATGACGGTAATTTCATCTGTTTGTACGTAAAATATACAGAAATATTACGACTACAGTTTGCAGTGAGTGGTACGCGCGGAATAGCCGAGAAATGTAATTTTTTCTACTTTGCTTTTGTTTATTTTCCGTTCTTGCAATCGGGTTAAATCGAAAAGGGAAGAAAGGAAAATAGTAACCACAAATAGAAACTTCCAATGTAATTTAAATGCTTGCCGTGACACGGTTGGAATATTCACTGTCATCATCGGATTGTGACGAGCATTAAAACTTAGCGCAAAAAGTCTTAAAATTTAATACAAAACGGATTGAAAGTAGAATATCGTGTTCTTTTTAATTTCACACTTAGTGCACGGTTGACAAGCAGAGTACACCTGCGTCGCTCGGAAAACTTTCTTCTTTCGACGTCTTAATGCATTAATGGTAATCACAATTTTCGAGACGCTTTTACTAGGCATTTTTTTCATTAATTTCTGTACGATTCACAGAACACCGTCTAACACGTATTTGTGTATGTGTGTGTGTGTGTGTGTGTGTGTGTGTGTGTGTGTGTGTGTGTGTAGGTGTGTGTGTGTGTAGGTGTGTATGTGTGTGTGTGTGTGTGTTTGTTTGTTTGTTTGTATATGTGCTTTACTTGTTTCTTCTCATAGCAAATATATTAAATATATTATATTAAACATTTGATCTTAAATTATTCAGGCATTTCCGTAAAATTCGGAATTAAAAACTCCCTCTATTTCACTCTATATATTGGTAAAGAATAAAAGCAAAATGCATTGATGATGTTTGATTAATAATTATTTTACTATCCATATCTTTGTTCTTCAGATTTGCCGAGTCAATGCTTTTATTTTAAAAACAATAGTTTTATTAATCTTGAAATTCGACCTTTCTAAGATATATATCATAGTTAAACGCACACGCTGCGATACATTTGATTGTATAATGAATTACTGTGTAATATATCAACACATCAAAGATATTTTTGTATGAATATTTTTTAATATCAATAGTTTTTAAAACAATACTGAACACGTCATAGTATTCAATATTGCATTTGAAAAGCCGAACAATAATAACGCGTTTTCCAAAAGGAATGCACATTACACATATAAACATATAAACATATAATACTTTAAATCGACTATAATTATAATTTAATGCACACGGTCATGGAGACTGAATCTTATATCACCGGAGGTAGGTACAAGCAGTGACATTATATTAAATGGTGACCGGTAATGTTGGAACTCGATTGCCTGTAATGCGAGCCAAGTCACGTTTTCGACGGGGTAACCTGCAACTAATTCCATATCAGTCGTTTAAACCGGCGTCCACATCATTAATAAAAATAGTATTATTGTTATTGTTGTTTTTATTATTATTGTACCAGGTGAACGCTAAATCAAATTTAGAACACTTTAAGTGAACGATTAACACGTTTCTCCGAAACTATTTCACTGTATTATATACATTCCGATTTTAGTTCGTACCGCCGTGTATTTTACCGTTCGACGTGTTATCGTTGACACTTACAATATAATTAATTTATATAATTAATTATTGTTTCCGCGATACGAAAAAGATTACGGAACTAAACCTCTTGAATCCGGAACGCGGTGGTATTTCGATAACTTAAGCTCGCTCTATGTCAGATTACCAGTGCCCACACTACTTGTTGCAGCTTCGCCGAATCCCTTTTCCCGCTAGATTGCGAAATCACAATGGTTCGTTCGTATACGCATACTGAACTACGCCATCTAGTACGCCACTATACAGCGCTCGATAAGTTCTCGCGGTTCGTGAGCTTTAAGCTGCCATCTAACGGCAAAACTTTACTACGCTATTGTTCGGACAAATATATTTCGTTCCTTCGCTTTGAAATATTATAGAGATGGCAGGTTAAACATCGTACAAGCAGTGGTACCCAATAGATATTTTTGAGATGCAGCAAGATATTACTATTCCTATCCATCCCCTGAAAAATGAATACGTCTCACGTCTCAAGATTATTATTTTAACTATCATGTATTGTATTCACCCAGCTCTTATTTTATAGGTGTGTAGCGGCTGATACATCTAGCAACAGGTTTGAATGCCACGGCGTGCAAGCTATTTGTATTGAAAAAATGTATAATCCATTTATTTAGGTACATTTGATATAAAATTATATTTATTAAACATAAAACATATCATATAGATAATAATTATAGATTTCCTTTGAAAACACAATTATCTTTATGTATTTTTAATACCTAGCGACTCGCACCACTTGTAGAATATATAAACCTAATATTACTCAGATCTGTCGATATGCGATGTAATTTGAGCATAGGATATATTATTGTTTCATTGCAAGCTATCTGCAGCCTCTTATTTTCCACATAAATGTAAAAAATTTAAAAAATTTAGTACTTTCTAAAAGATCAAAAACCCTAAAAACAATACATCTTATTTTAGGTTATAATAAAAAGGAGAGCACAATATTCTTTATCGTCTTTTTTTGTCTCTTTTTTTTGCCCCCATCAGTCCTTTAAAGGGGTTTTCGAGATTATTATTATTATTTTCTTTTATATATTAAAATTACTGCGCGATATCAAACGTTTGACTAGCTTTTTCGTAAAATATTTTAAATACCCTAGTTTTTGTCAAAACCGGTAATGCAATAATATATTGAAACAATGTATAGACCGAAGTCTGAAATGTTATTCATGTACGTTTTCCGTGCTGCGTTGACCATTTTACCGATCGACATAAATTGCAAGTGTTTTATAGTTTCCATGTTCCGTAGAATGCACAATGCAATGAACATGAATTGAAGTTATACGGTCTAAAAAAATATCATGAATAATTAAACTAGTTCCGAGCATAATAATTACAAAGCCCTTGGTCTTGTGAACTGTATTTTGAACCTATGATGTGTTACTTCTCAATACACTGTAATAACATTTTTGTATTTTTAATATTTATCGAATACCGTACGCATATATATGGAAATAACCAGTCTCTGCGAACATCAAACTTCATGAAAAATAAAAATAAAAAAAAAAAACAACACTGTTGTTTCTTTTGTATTTTTACTATTGAGCAAAACTATCTATATTTAACTATCTATAACTATCTAATATTTCTGGCTGAAACAATCGTTGGCATTTCGTGCCGCGAACCCACAACAAAATTTGACATTGTTCCCGAGGTATTTTTGTTTCATTTATCCTCGTGCAGCCTTGGAAAATGTCTAAGAAAATCTAAAATAACCCCGAAAAAATCTACAACACCTACTTAAGTCTAGTGTTTTCCAAAGAGTGGCACGCTAGCGTATCGTGAAGATTTGAACTTTTTAATTTTCCGAAGTCCTCATTTTTGTCGAATAAACAAATGTTATCTACCCATGAAGCGCCATATAACAGCTAATAAATATGTGCCATGGTGAAAATAAAGTTTAGGAACCGCTGATTACTGTTACGTTCGATTACGCATCTAAAAATTTTGGTGCGATGAATTCACGGTGTTGATTTATCACGTGGAAAAGAATTTACGGAAAAAACAGACCGAAAGAACGACTTCCGATGCGAGTGAATTTCATACTCTTTGCCGTACGCCGCTGTATAAATTTGTTTCTTATCCGTACGGCAACAGCTCATACAAAACAACGACGAATACGCTGTCGACATTTCACTGGAAACGTTTCCGTCTATACGTCCCTGCAATACCTACACGAATCCGGACGCATTTCCTGGACCACAATACCATAAAATACGATAGTGGTTCCCAATCATTAATACGAAACTACGGATAAAATGCTAAAATTTAAATCGTGCCCAGGACTCAATTTTATTTTTTTATTTTTATTTTTATAATAATTATTATTGTATTATTATATCATCAAGGAGGAGAAAATCTTTATTATGTTTTTTATTTTTATTTATTTATTTATTTTTTTTACATAACAGTTAAAATATCCAACTTGATTTGTAAATAAATAAACTACCGTTTGCAAGAAGTACATATTGGAATGTTAAAGCACCAGATTCACGTAGTACTGATAAACTAGTAGAAAAATATTCGAGCAAATCATTGCCATTGACTAAACCCCCGGGATCTCTTAACGCGTTTTTGTCATCTTTCGCGTTAACACTGAGGATTCCACCTTAGGAGCTATAGATTCTTTTCGATAAAAATGCATTGGATCAACGAGACAAAAATAAAAATGTTTCACTACACGTATATATTTTTTTACCGATTGCATAGGGAACATCAAGGATTACTTTTTAATTTTCAGACCGCCGGTGCCACTTTCCTCGTGCGAACGAGAACTCCAACAACGCCGTTTCACCTTAGATAACCAATAACTATACATATTTTCCTTTGTTATAGATATTTGATTTGTAGATCCGGCGGTTCATCTCGGTTTCATTGAGGTCCACGATTTATTTCGATGGTTTTCAAACAACGAATATTCGCAGGCACCGTTGCCGTAGTCGCGTCACCGATTGCCATAGATTGATCGCGAGCTAAACGAAAATAATTGATAGATAAGAGCAAAAAATTTCCTAAATAACCTCGAACCACGGCAAGTCGTTACGATATTAATCATGCGACAATTGTGCTGCAAACCGGTGCAAGTAGGAGTATGACGTGATGTTCTTCGCAGTGTAATTTTCGCGAGATCTACGTTACAACAATATTAAAGCCCCGAGCTCCGCTGTTTGTTTAACGTTCTACTCTTATTTATGTAGAATTACCATAGTGGAATCGCTTTACATAGATAACTAACTTTAGACGAATCCGTGACGGCTACACGGTATAGTATACGAGTACTACATTTACGTGGTCGCTTAACATTGGGATCGTTGCGTGAGGTACAACAACATCTTTACGCGCAGTAAATGTTCAAACTTCAGTAATATCATAATAATTATGACATACAATATAATTATTATATCGTATGCCATATGATCATGGAAGTTCGTTAACGTTCCGGTAACCTACACTCTTTCCATTGAGTTATTAGGTTTAATCATTAAATACGATCTTTCTGAAAAACTTATGAATTCCAATTCGTTGACTGTGTAAATGATTCGGAGATTGCGTCGTTTAAATATTGGGTATTTTTTAACAGGTTACACGTCGGCTTGGCATGTGTATAATGTATTGCGGAGCCCACACAATGTTAAAAATTAAGTACATTGCCATAAATCAGTGGCACGCCACCTTTTTCGATCCATAACCATCAAGTTAATTTATTTCGCTATGGTGACCCTCTTCCTACCAATATTATGTAAGTGTATGGTATTTACAAAAATCGTATTAAGATAAATTAAATCGCCAATTTTAGTCAACTTAAATAATATTTTAATTTAATGAATCCAAAACATAGAAAGAAACATATAAATCACAAATATAAATATAAAAGTTATATAAAATAACTTTATTTAACCTTTATTTAAATTATATAAAATAATATTCATAATATATAACTTTTTCATTTGTTAAATAATTGATAACCCTCAATATGCGCACCACTGTCATAGATAACAGTTACCTAACCGTAATCAATATTGGGAAATAACAAATAAAAATGACGCATAGCCATAAAAGCATAAATAACTGATTATTTTATGAATTAATAATTAATAAGAATATTTTTTTATTTTTTTTTTGTAGTACCTAGTAGTTTTAGTTTTGAATAATAAAAACTAAACATTTCTCAAAATTGTTTAATTTCTGAATAAATAAATAAAATAAATTGCAAAAACTCTTGTACTACAAAATTAACATAACAATACAAATACATAATAATATGACTTTGATGATAGTAATATTTAATAATAACAATAATAATGTACTACTGCGTGGTATTTGTATAGGATTCGCAGAGTCTAATGTGCAATTAAGGTATCTTAGTTGTTTATTTATATATGTATATATACTCTGTTATAAAACATATTTGATTCACCAGGAGAGTAGGAATTTGCAGAAACCAAAACAGGCCGTACTTTATGGCAACCACCTTTTTTTTTCCGTTTGATCCGACGACGCCGCAGAAACTGCTTTCGCATTACGTCCTGGCAACCACCTATATGGACTACACGTCACCCTTTAATTTTCCAATTATTCAAATGTCCATCATAACTTAAGCATCGCAGCCATACCTCGTGCATTGTCGTTGAAACGTTTATACTAATGAGAGGACGTGTATGTGTTCTAACAGTTTACAGTCGGTACAACGTTGAAACCAGATGCGGTTGTTACAGGTTTCTAATATTTCAAGACGTCAAATTCATAAAAAAAATTTTAAAAAAATATGAAAAACGGCATCTCCGAAAATTATTACGGATCAACATAAAAATCATCAATACAATTATAAATACCTCTCTTCCTGAATTTTTTCAAAGAATAGGACAAAATCGTTACAAAACATGTCGTGGTGCGCACGACTTATGACGCAGCAAATGATGAACACGTATTTTTATGGTCAATACTAGGTTGGACAATTAATAAATATCATCATCTCGACGAGTGGCACAAAGCCGAATAAAGTCTAAAAAGAATAATAGGAAGCTAAATAATTGAATACGGTTTCCGGCACAAGTAATTAAAACTAAACATTGATATGCTGGGAGAGAGAGAGAGAAAGAGAGAGGGTTTATTACTTTGCATATAACTTCGTGTATTTCGTAAAAACTTATCTAAATCCTGTAAAGCAATCTGTTTGAACAATACTCAACAAAGTTGCATTGCTAATCCTTATTAATTTTGGAAATTCTCAAGTTGCAATTGTATTATATTCTCGTCGAAAATTGTACGCAAAACAACACGAATTGCTAATTGTACGCAAAAAATGTGAACACTCCTCCAGTAACGTAACCAGGGGTTAACAGGTTATACCCCCTCCCCATCTAAAATGACTCTTATTTTGTAAAATATACGATCATTGTAAAACATAAGATTAACAGGATGAATGCCATGAGATCTTATACTGGATCTCATCTCAGTGTATCCTGACAGCCAAGGGTTTTTTTGGTTGATGAGCTCAAAAAAAAATATCTAAAAAAAGTTTGCC